>OW026522.1:29598552-29758552 GCA_932274085.1 Protocalliphora azurea
TGAAAATATTTAAAATACCTGCAAAGAAATGAAAATGAAAAATATGTTAATTTAAAGATAAAAAAATTATTAAGAAATAAATAAGAAAATATAAGATAATTTAAATCAATGCAGTGATCTAAAAATTTATAAACAGAGATGAGGTTTCAATCACTTCGACTTTTTTATGGATTTCTAAATTACTTTCTCGAACTGATGAACTTTAAACTATGCACACCAATGACATAAACTTTGATTTTTGTGTTTTATTCGCAAACAATTTTCCCTAAGACAATTCCAATATTTTCTTCCGGAAAAAATTATTCTCTTACCTACTACTATTGTTTTAACACGTGTACTAATATTTACTTATTGTAACCTTGTAATTTAAAATACATATTTTTTTCAAGCATTCGTATTTTGTTAATATTTCCATTTGGTTTAAATGTATTCTGTTTTTTTTTCTTGGTCATAAAAAATATATATTTTTTTTTAGTTTTTTTTTTGTTTTATTATTATGGTCATACTTTTTGGTCACGTAAAAATTGTTTTATTTTCAATATTGTTCTTTATTATTTTTCCTTTATTTTCAAATAAATTCATTTGTTATTGTCGTGGAACGAAGCAGGAAATGGAAAGAAAAATAAATGCTTGAAATGGCTATAATTTCATATTTATATCAATTTAGTTCCTTTTCTTAGCTTTACTATTATTTCCTTATATTTTCCGTTTTTTCTGCAATGGTAATGACAAAAAAGTTATAACAACAATATTTAATGCAACTACATTCGCCATAATAACAAAAAAAAAAAAAAAAAAAAAAAAAAAAAAATTTCAAAGAGCTGGCTATAATATATTATATAATATATATACAATCAAAATCTTATAATTTAACAACAGAGCATTATAAGCAATAACTGTGATAAAGAAGATTTTTTCTTCTTTGGTAAATATAATGTGCGAGGGTTATATTGGAAATAGTGACTATACACTAGATTACAGTTTAGATTATAGACTAGATTATGGTCTAGACTATAGACAAGATTATAGTCTAGACTAGATTATTGTCTAGATTATAGACTAGGTTATAGTCTAGACTATATATTAGATTATAGACTAGATTATAATTAATACTATATATTAGGTTATAGTCTACACTATATATTACGTTATTGTTTAGACTATAAACTAGATTATAGTCTAGACTATATATTAAGTTATTGGCTAGACTATAGACTATATTATATTCTAGACTATATACTAGGTTGTTGTCTAGACTATAGACTAGATAATATTCTATAATATATATTAGGTTATTGTCTAGACTATAGAACTAGACTAGACTAGATTATTGTCTAAACTATTGACTGTATTATAGTATAGACTCTAGATTAGATTATAGTCTGGACTACGGACTAGATTGTAGTATAAACTACAGACTAGATTATAGTCTAGACTATAGACTAGATTATAGTCTAGACTATAGACTAGATTATAGTCTAGACTATAGACTAGATTATAGTCTAGACTATAGACTAGATTATAGTCTAGACTATAGACTAGATTATAGTCTAGACTATAGACTAGATTATAGTCTAGACTATAGACTAGATTATAGTCTAGACTATAGACTAGATTATAGTCTAGACTATAGACTAGATTATAGTCTAGACTATAGACTAGATTATAGTCTAGACTATAGACTAGATTATAGTCTAGACTATAGACTAGATTATAGTCTAGACTATAGACTAGATTATAGTCTAGACTATAGACTAGATTATAGTCTAGACTATAGACTAGATTATAGTCTAGACTATAGTCTAGACTATAGACTAGATTATAGTCTAGACTATAGACTAGATTATAGTCTAGACTATAGACTAGATTATAGTCTAGACTATAGTCTAGACTATAGACTAGATTATAGTCTAGACTATAGACTAGATTATAGTCTAGACTATAGACTAGATTATAGTCTAGACTATAGACTAGATTATAGTCTAGACTATAGACTAGATTATAGTCTAGACTATAGACTAGATTATAGTCTAGACTATAGACTAGATTATAGTCTAGACTATAGACTAGATTATAGTCTAGACTATAGACTAGATTATAGTCTAGACTATAGACTAGATTATAGTCTAGACTATAGACTAGATTATAGTCTAGACTATAGACTAGATTATAGTCTAGACAATAGACTAGATTATAGTCTAGACTATAGACTAGATTATAGTCTAGACAATAGACTAGATTATAGTCTAGACTATAGACTAGATTATAGTCTAGACTATAGACTAGATTATAGTCTAGACTATAGACTAGATTATAGTCTAGACTATAGACTAGATTATAGTCTAGACTATAGACTAGATTATAGTCTAGACTATAGACTAGATTATAGTCTAGACTATAGACTAGATTATAGTCTAGACTATAGACTAGATTATAGTCTAGACTATAGACTAGATTATAGTCTAGACTATAGACTAGATTATAGTCTAGACTATAGACTAGATTATAGTCTAGACTATAGACTAGATTATAGTCTAGACTATAGACTAGATTATAGTCTAGACTATAGACTAGATTATAGTCTAGACTATAGACTAGATTATAGTCTAGACTATAGACTAGATTATAGTCTAGACTATAGACTAGATTATAGTCTAGACTATAGACTAGATTATAGTCTAGACTATAGACTAGATTATAGTCTAGACTATAGACTAGATTATAGTCTAGACTATAGACTAGATTATAGTCTAGACTATAGACTAGATTATAGTCTAGACTATAGACTAGATTATAGTCTAAACTATAGACTAGATTATAGTCTAGACTATAGACTAGATTATAGTCTAAACTATAGACTAGATTATAGTCTAGACTATAGACTAGATTATAGTCTAAACTATAGACTAGATTATAGTCTAGACTATAGACTAGATTATAGTCTAGACTATAGACTAGATTATAGTCTAAACTATAGACTAGATTATAGTCTAGACTATAGACTAGATTATAGTCTAGACTATAGACTAGATTATAGTCTAGACTATAGACTAGATTATAGTCTAGACTATAGACTAGATTATAGTCTAGACTATAGACTAGATTATAGTCTAGAAAATAGACTAGATTATAGTCTAGACTATAGACTAGATTATAGTCTAGAAAATAGACTAGATTATAGTCTAGACTATAGACTAGATTATAGTCTAGACTATAGACTAGATTATAGTCTAGAAAATAGACTAGATTATAGTCTAGACTATAGACTAGATTATAGTCTAGACAATAGACTAGATTATAGTCTAGACTATAGACTAGATTATAGTCTAGACAATAGACTAGATTATAGTCTAGACTATAGACTAGATTATAGTCTAGACTATAGACTAGATTATAGTCTAGACTATAGTCTAGACTATAGACTAGATTATAGTCTAGACTATAGACTAGATTATAGTCTAGACTATAGACTAGATTATAGTCTAGACTATAGACTAGATTATAGTCTAGACTATAGACTAGATTATAGTCTAGACTATAGACTAGATTATAGTCTAGACTATAGACTAGATTATAGTCTAGACTATAGACTAGATTATAGTCTAGACTATAGACTAGATTATAGTCTAGACTATAGACTAGATTATAGTCTAGACTATAGACTAGATTATAGTCTAGACTATAGACTAGATTATAGTCTAGACTATAGACTAGATTATAGTCTAGACTATAGACTAGATTATAGTCTAGACTATAGACTAGATTATAGTCTAGACTATAGACTAGATTATAGTCTAGACTATAGACTAGATTATAGTCTAGACTATAGACTAGATTATAGTCTAGACTATAGACTAGATTATAGTCTAGACTATAGACTAGATTATAGTCTAGACTATAGACTAGATTATAGTCTAGACTATAGACTAGATTATAGTCTAGACTATAGACTAGATTATAGTCTAGACTATAGACTAGATTATAGTCTAGACTATAGACTAGATTATAGTCTAGACTATAGACTAGATTATAGTCTAGACTATAGACTAGATTATAGTCTAGACTATAGGCTAGATTATAGTCTAGACTATAGACTAGATTATAGTCTAGACTATAGGCTAGATTATAGTCTAGACTATAGACTAGATTATAGTCTAGACTATAGGCTAGATTATAGTCTAGACTATAGACTAGATTATAGTCTAGACTATAGACTAGATTATAGTCTAGACTATAGACTAGATTATAGTCTAGACTATAGACTAGATTATAGTCTAGACTATAGACTAGATTATAGTCTAGACTATAGACTAGATTATAGTCTAGACTATAGACTAGATTATAGTCTAGACTATAGACTAGATTATAGTCTAGACTATAGACTAGATTATAGTCTAGACTATAGACTAGATTATAGTCTAGACTATAGACTAGATTATAGTCTAGACTATAGACTAGATTATAGTCTAGACTATAGACTAGATTATAGTCTAGACTATAGACTAGATTATAGTCTAGACTATAGACTAGATTATAGACTATTCTATAGACTTCATTATAGTCTATACTGTAGACTTGGTTATTGTCTGCACCATAGACCAGACTATATTATGTTCTAGACTATAAATTACGTTATTTTCTTTTGAATCAATAAAATAAAATATTTTACAATTATTACACAACCCTCGTAATGCATGTGTTCTTTTGTTAACAATTTTTCAGTATTTATTATAGATTATTTTCTTTCTCCTTCGCTTTGTTCTCTCTACATTTTCAGTCTCCTAAATTTATAAGTTCTGTTTCTTTATCTCGAATGAATTTCCGTTTTTTGAAAAATAACAAGAAATGTGCATATTTTCCTTCTGATTGTATATGTTTTTTTTTTTTCACTTACATATACAAGTGTAAGAGTATTTATGTATGTGTAGCTAATACTTAACCAGGGTTGACTGTTTGGTTTGTTGGTTGTTTGGTTGGCTGGTTGAATTGGTGGTCCTTTTTACAATGGTAACATTTATTATGACATTAATGTACATGTTGTTACTTTTGCATGTTGCTTGTAAGAGAAGAACAATTTTAAAAATAAAAAATAGGAAAAAGTTTTAAGCACTGGGTACTTTAACATTGGTTTTCAATTTACTAGCGGAAGAAGTTTAAAAAAGAATATTTCTTATATTTCGTTTAGTTTTATTTTTGAGTAGAAAATCTTCTTACAAAAAAGTTGAAATAACATATGTAATAAAGTCACGTTTTCTTGTCCTTGATTCTGACAATGATCTTAGTTTTTTTTTTGGGACATTGCAGTTGTTTCTTTTATCTGGTTCTTTTTAAAAGATAATGCTCACATGAAAAGTTTTTCAGAAAAAAGTTTTCAAAACAAAAGTTAAGATTTTTTTGGAACTTAGCCACATTTGACCAATTTTACAAAAACATTAAAAAAATCAAGTGATTATTTAAAGGATTCCTGCTTAAATTATTTTTATTTAAAACAAAAAAATGATTGTGCTGGCAAATAATTTTTATTTTAACCCACGTCGTATATACACTTATTAAATACAACCAATTGCTATGTGCATTTGTAGTCATCACAAGCTTTGCTTATTATACAAATTTTTGCAATAAAGTTCTTTGCATAAATTTTTGATTACTTTTTTAATATGTCAAGTGGAATGCTATAGCTTCTTTTCACCAATATTGTATTTATTTATATTGAACCTCCAAAAGTATAATTAAAGTTTACGTTTAAAATACTCAGCTATATACAAAAAAATATTCCTTAAATTTGCTACCTTTGAAAGAAATGACAGGAATTCATCATAAACGAAATATTTATATTCATATATTTAAAATGTACGAACTGACTTGAGCTGTATGAACAGAAAATGAAATATATAACTTAAATATTAAAAAAAAGGAAATATCGTTAACAGAACAGGATATTATAAGAGAGAGTTATAATGCATGAGAAAATATTGGGTTAAGGTATACACTGAAAGAAATGAGTACATGCACATGTGGACTGTGGGCTGGATTATAGATTTGTGTACAGACTGTATTAAAGACTTAATCATAAACTGTATTACAGTTTGGACTATACAATAGACTATACTATGTATAAATTAGAATGTTTACTAGATTATGTATTATGCTATTGAATAGATAATAGAATAGACCATTCATTAGACCACAGATTGAACAGCAGTCTAAAATATAGACTATAATAAATGTTAGACTATGAACTAGACTTATTGATAAAATAAATAACAAAATTATAGTTCAAACTACACTAGACAGACAAATCTAGACTATAGACTATAGACTAGATTATAGTCTAGGCTATAGACTAGATTATAGTCTAGGCTATAGACTAGATTATAGTCTAGGCTATAGACTAGATTATAGTCTAGGCTATAGACTAGATTATAGTCTATGCTATAGACTAGATTATAGTCTAGGCTATAGACTAGATTATAGTCTAGGCTATAGACTAGATTATAGTCTAGGCTATAGACTAGATTATAGTCTAGGCTATAGACTAGATTATAGTCTAGGCTATAGACTAGATTATAGTCTAGGCTATAGACTAGATTATAGTCTAGGCTATAGACTAGATTATAGTCTAGGCTATAGACTAGATTATAGTCTAGGCTATAGACTAGATTATAGTCTAGGCTATAGACTAGATTATAGTCTAGGCCATAGACTAGATTATAGTCTAGGCTATAGACTAGATTATAGTCTAGGCTATAGACTAGATTATAGTCTAGGCTATAGACTAGATTATAGTCTAGGCTATAGACTAGATTATAGTCTAGGCTATAGACTAGATTATAGTCTAGGCTATAGACTAGATTATAGTCTAGGCTATAGACTAGATTATAGTCTAGGCTATAGACTAGATTATAGTCTAGGCTATAGACTAGATTATAGTCTAGGCTATAGACTAGATTATAGTCTAGGCTATAGACTAGATTATAGTCTAGACTATAGACTAGATTAGATTCTAGACTATAGACCAGATTATAGTCTAGAATATAGACTAGATTATAGTCTAGGTTATAGACTAGAACGTAAAAATTTATAAAAATAAATATAAACTAGATTATAGACTAGATTATAGTCTAAACTATAGACTGGTTTATAGTCTAGACTGTAGACTAGATTATAGTCTAGACTATAGACGAGATTATAGTCTAGACTATAGACGAGATTATAGTCTAGACTATAGACGAGATTATAGTCTAGACTATAGACGAGATTATAGTCTAGACTATAGACGAGATTATAGTCTAGACTATAGACGAGATTATAGTCTAGACTATAGACGAGATTATAGTCTAGACTATAGACTAGATTATAGTCTAGGTTATAGACTAGAACGTAAAAATTTATAAAAATAAATATAAACTAGATTATAGACTAGATTATAGTCTAAACTATAGACTGGATTATAGTCTAGACTGTAGACTAGATTATAGTCTAGACTATAGACTAGATTATAATCTAGGCTATAGACTAGATTATAGTCTAAACTATAGACTGGATTATAGTCTAGACTGTAGACTAGATTATAGTCTAGACTGTGGACTAGATTATAGTCTAGACTGTAGACTAGATTATAGTCTGGAGGCTTTATTATGGATAAAATAAATAATATAATATACTATGGAACTGTATAGAGACTAGAGTATATAATATAATATGGAATAGTTTATATATAGACTAGAAAATTTATTAGGCTATATTTATTAAGGAATGCACTCTGATAAGAGTACAGACAATATTGTTTATGGAATGGACTATAAAGTGGATTACATAAATAGAATAATAGCTGGATAATAGTCAATATATAGGCTAGAATGTATTATATACTACCGAATAAACTATAATCTAGAATATTAATTAGGATATAGACTGAACTACGCAGTACATTATTGACTAGAGCCTGGGCTATGAAATGATAATAAACTAGACCATAGAATAGCCTTTTGGTAGCCATTTGTATATATAAGACTAGGCTACTGGCTAGACTTTAGAATATACCATAGAATAAATTATAAACTGGAATATTGGCTAGTATACTTCAGAAGATACAAGACTATAGATTTATAGACATAAATTTCTGGAAGGGTACCAATTAGATAACCTCTGTGAGATATCTGACACTAGACTCAGTGACATTATTAAATATCTCAATGCTACAGGCTGGATATAATTAATTTATGTTCTCATTGTTCTTCCCTACACTTCTATCTCATTACAACCTCAATACAACTCATTCACCTGGCGAGTAGTGTGGTGGACTCCAACGAGTCTAATTGATTGCCCGTAAGGTTACGGCCTACCACGTAAACCAAACAACCAATCATAGATTATATTATTAATTAGACTATATATTGTATTATAGGTTGGACTACAGACAATACTAAATTAATCTATAGATTAGTCTATAGACTGTAGATTAGACTGTGTATTACACTATGGAAAAATACTATAAATTCACGTACATTTATGTATGTTCCTTTGATTAATTTATTTTTGACACTGTTCCCAAATTGCAAGTATCAGCTAGTACAATTCCAACTAACAGTGCACATAAAAATATATAAGGTTGATGCAAAAAAAGAACGTAAACATATATAAGAATAAAATAACATATACTCACATCTGAACTCGTAAACAACAATACTGCCTATATAAATTTTTTATAACAATAATTATGTATATGTACACAAATAGATCCACAGACATACATACATACATACATACATACATATATACATATATATATATATATATATATACATATATACACTCAACTACAAGTTGATGATTTCTGTATACATTAATAAATATACGCATTTAGTATGGAGAAAATTTTATGAACATATGTATATTATACATTGTATATATAATTTTTATATGGGAACAAAATAACGTCAACGACAACAAAAACACTATTAACAATATCAAAGACAATAACAATTTGAAAGGAAACGGATACGGAAACAACAAATGTATTATATGATGTAAAAAAGTAAAAGAACAAATAAGAAAAGAAACGATACAAATACACATGTTTTACGGGTTTATGTATTACTGAAGTACGTCTCTACCCTGTCTCTCTGCTTTTGACAATATTCTGCAATATTTGGGGATATGAGTATTTTTGTTTTTGTTTGTATGTGTACGGTAAATGCATTTTGTTTGTTGGCATCATTTTGAAATATGCAAGGTATACATATCCATAGTATTTGTATGGAATATGCATGAGGGAGGCACCAATTAGTATGCATGTATGTATGTGTATATAGAAATACATAAAGGAATGTTTTTATAATTTATGCGTTGGGAACATAAAAACAGTAAAGTGTCCCAAAAAGCAAAAGTTGAAGGAAAACATTTCAATCATATCTATCAAAAGAAAAAGATTATCTTTTATAATTTTTTTTTTCTAAATTTATATGAAATAATCTTCTTTCAATTCTTTTTCTATTCTCAAATCTTTCTAGCTATGTCTGTTTATTTTATTCGTTGTTTGCGCATTTTGCTTTTATACATTCTCATCATACATCCAGATACGTAATAAAAGTAGTATCTTTAAGGCTAATTTTTGTTACTGTTGGTAGTATTTAAAATCATCCTTGTGATCATTATCCTTAACATCATCATATTTATGTTATGAATATATCCTTAGCCAAAAATGAGCTTAAATGAAGTTTATTAAAAATTCATCTTTATTTTTCTGTAATTTTGTTAATGAGATTAAGTTTTACAAAGATTTTGATATCAAATAATTAAAAGAGCAAATTTGGAGACAAGAATTTAAAGGGTAATTTTAAAACTTAATTAGCATCATAGATTATAGGCTAGACTATGGATTATATATATATATATATATATATATATATGGATTATATATAGTAGACTTTCGACTATGGACAACACTATTGACTAGATTATATATCAAACCATAGACTGGGCTATAGACTAGATTATAGATTAGACTATATATTACACTATAGATTAAACTATCGACTAAAATATCGAGTAAATTATAGATTATACCATTGACTAGACTATCTACTAGACTCTCGATTAGACTATAGACTAGACTATAAAATGGACTATAGACTAAAAAATTTACTACACTATTAACTAGACCATAGATTACTATAGACTATCGAATAGGCTACAGATTAGACTATAACTAACGAATAGAGTATCAACTATACTATCGAATAGACTATCGACTAGACTAGAGACTATAGTATCGACTAGACTATCGATTAGGCTATAGACTAGACTAATGACTAGACTATCAACTATACTATCGACTAGACTAACGACAAGGCTTTCGATTAGACTATCGAATAGACTATTTATTAGTCTATCAACAAGGATAGACTAGAGACTAGGCTATCGATAAGATTATCGATTAGGCTATCGACCAGATTATCGACTAGGTTATAGACTAGATTATAAACTGGAGTACGGACTAGACTAATGACTAGGCTATCAACTAGACCATCGACTAGACCATAGACTAGACTAACGATAAGGCTATAGACTAGTCTATCGAATAGACTACGGACTAGTCCATTAGTAAGACTATCGACGAAACTATCGAATAGACTAGAGATTACCGATTAGACTATCGACTAGTCTATGGACTAGACTATGGAACAGACTTACGACTAGACTATCAAATAGACTATCGACTAGACCAACGACAAAGCTATTGACTAGACTATCGAATAGGCTATCGATTAGACTATCGAATATACTACTGACTAGACTATTGACAAGACTAGCGACTAGACTATCGACAAGACAATCGTCTAGACTATAAACTATACTATCGACTACATTATCGACTAGACTATCGACTATAATGTAGACTATACTATTGGCTAGACTATAGAGTAGAATACCGACTATATTATCTACTGGACTATCGACTAGACTATGATAAGACTACGAGAAGACTATCAACTAGATTATCAATTAAACTGTAGACTATGCTACTAACTGGACTATATGTAAGACTATCGACCAGACAAGTAAGTAAACTATAGACCAGACTATAGACGAGACTACTGACTGGACTAAATAGTAGACTATAAACTAGTTTATAGACTAGGCTATAGACTACGTTATTTACTACACTATTGGCTAGACCAAAGATAAACTATAGATAGGTAAACTATCGACTAAACTACATACCAGAATATAAAAAAGATTATTGACTTATTTATGGACTGAAAAAGATGAACTATATACTATATTGCTGGCAAAATTCTGTATTAGAGTATTGAATAAATTAAGAAAAAATTATGGAGTAAATTGCAAACTATTTTAGTCACAGTCGATTATTTCGTTTTTGTCGTGCCTAGCCACAAATGAATTTTTTTAACCCATCATATTACTATAAAATGCGCGCAAATAGAAAAAGTCCCTGAAAAACTTTATTTCTTCATCTCTTTTTCCCTCTACCCTCCCTATCTATTCTAAATACAACTAAAAAAAAAAATTATAATATTTTATTTTATTTCAATGCTGGCATTATAATACGTGTCAAGCAACATTTAATAAAGCCTGAAATATAAAACGTGTATCTCCTTAAGGAATTCATTGTGGTTTTTAGTAAGTTGCTTTTGAAAATGACAAAAAGAAAAAGAAGAAAATTGTAGAAAAAAAACTAAAGTGAAAACTTGTTAAATATTTGGCATAAGTCTGGTCCAAAATTAGGCTGGAAAAAAACCTTGGGCAATATAAGCACAGACATACAAACGTACATACATACATACGTACTTAAATACATTCGCTTATTCATACAAAGACTACAAAACAGTTGTACGTATTTCAGCTAATATCCTTACTGTTGCTTGATATTTTTCTTTTTGTATATGTGTGTTTTGGCTTGAGAGCAACAATTTCTATTTTCCTTTTAGTATTATGTTTTGGTAATAAGTATTTTGTATTCTTTGCTTTTTGTTTGCCTTTTTTATTTATTTTTTTGTAGTAATCATTTTTCGAGGACAATACCATAAAAGAAAACAAAATGCCACGAAAAAAATTTAGAAATGTAAGGTCATTTTGTTCGAAGACAGTTTTGACAAATTATCCCCAGAGTATAAAAATGTATGAAGATTTTAAATTGCTGTGCCAAAGAAAAAAATGCTTTATTTTCTTTTGTAGTTTAATTTAAAAAAATTAAGTTCAACAGCTCATTATTCGGAATTTTAATGAAATAATTTGGTCAAAATTTTAAAATTTAAAATTTTAGTATAACCAATTTTAAAGAGCTATTTGTATATATAATATTTACTGCTGTTCATAGTCTAAGCTGTATTTTAACATATAGTACACCCTGTAGAATAATCTACGATTCAATATATTATATAGTCTATAATCTAGCCTTTGCTTTAGTGTGTAGTTTATAGATTAGTCTATACTTTATTTTATAGGTTACACTATATTCTTGTCTACAGTTTATTTTATAATTTTATTTACAAGCTAGTCTATATTATCGTATATAAACTAATCTATAGTTTGAGTCTATTTTATAGCTTAATCTATGGTCTAGCCAATAGTGTAGTAAATAATGTTGTCTATAGTCTAGTCTATAATCTAGTTTATAGTCTAGTCTATACTACAGTCAAAAGTCTAGACTATAGTCAATTCGATAGTCTAGTCGATAGTCTATTCTATAGTGTATTAGATAGTCTCTTCGATAGTGCAGTCGACAGTCTAGTTGATAATCTAGTCTATAGTTTATTCTATAGTCTATTCGGTAGTACAGCCGACAGTCTAGTATATGGTCTGATCGATAGCCTAGTCGATAGTCCAGTATATAGTATAGTCAATTGTCCAGTCGATAGTCTAGTCTATAGTCTAGTCAATAGTCTAGTCGATAGTCTATAGTCCAGGCCATAGTATAGACGATAGTCCAGTATATAGTATAGTCGATAGTCTAGTCTATAGTCTAGTCTATAATTCAGGTTATAGTCTAGTCTATATTCTATTCTATTCTATTCTATTCTATTCTATTCTATTCTATTCTATTCTATTCTATTCTATTCTATTCTATTCTATTCTATTCTATTCTATTCTATTCTATTCTATTCTATTCTATTCTATTCTATTCTATTCTATTCTATTCTATTCTATTCTATTCTATTCTATAGTTTAGTTGATATTCTAGTCGACTGTTTTGTCTACAGCCTGGTCGACAGTCTAGTCGATAATCTAGTCGATAGTTGAGTCTAGAGTCTATTCGATAGTATAGTCGACAATTTAGTCTAGTTTGTAGTCCAGTCGATAGTCTAGTATATAGTCTAGTCAATAGTCTAGTCAATAGTTTAGTCAAGAGTCTAGTCGATAGTCTAGTCTATAGTCTAGTCGATAGACTAGTCTATATTCTGGTCTATAATCTAGTCGATAGTCCAGTCGATAGTCTATTCGATAGTCTAGCCTACAATCTAGTCAATAATCTAGTCTCTAGTCTGATCGATAGTTTAGTCGATAGTCTTGTCAATTGTTCAGTCAATAGTTTAGTCTACAGTATATTCTATAGTTTGGCATGTAGTTTATTCTATAGTATCTTATTGATTAATGTTGGTATTTAAAATTTTACAAAGAAAAAAAAAAAGGATTTAGGTTTGAAATTCAAAAAATACTATCTCAAGGTACCAAAATATATTTTGGACACGAAAAGACTATTATCTTGTTACTATATACAAGGGTTATTAATAATTGTTTTTAAATATGAAAAATATCGTTTTGCTTGTTTTTAGGTTGGTAAACTTAAAATTTCGATTAAAAGTTCGACATTTTCTATCAATGATGAATACAGGGTGAACAATTTCAATCCATTTAATTTTTTTCTTTAATATTTTTGAAGCCTTATGTTTAGAAATATGAAAAGAAGGAATATCGTTTTGTTAACAAAATTTAAAAAAATAAAAGTAAATGATTTCGATTGCATTTTTGTTAAGAAAAACAGCAAGTGATGATTGCGAAAATTTTTTAGGATCTGACACATTGAGATAATCAAGAAGAATTTTTATAATATTGTTTTTGGAATATGTTGAAAATCAAAAGATAATTCTAAAATACTATTCTCTCCTTTATTATGGAAATTAGTGGCAAAAAATAAAATGAAGTGAAGGCAAAAAGTAAAAACTTCTTGCAATTTTATAAAAAACAATAAAATCGGTATAATTTGTTGAAGTTACGAGCTTTTTACTACATTTTAGAAAAATAACTATAAGATAATTTTTATGAAAATTTAAATCATCCTATATTTATTTAAATTCAATTTGTCTAGTTCAGAAGATTAAAGTCGGTAAAAATCCTTAATTTGTAGAAGTTACGAGTTCTTAAAATTTTTTTCATGCTCATGGTGGTCAACTTAGATACCCTGTAATTCTCTTTCCTCTTTATTACAAGGTTTTTTAAAGATAATATATTTAAGTGCCTACACACAGAGAAAAAATATGGTTGTGGGGAACCTTAATCGAAGAGCAACATATAATGATTTTACTATATGGTTATAAATAATAATAAATATGAATATTATAATTATAAAATAATCTAATTTTTCATATTATGATCCGAGTTTTTGCATTTTGTATTTAAATATTTTATAATGTTATGATCCAGTTTTATAAAATTATGCTCTGATTTTCTTATATTATGATTCAGCCTTATCATATTACTTACTATAAAAAATTTTATAACCTATACAAAATTACTCATAATATATTTTATGTTAATCTTATTACGATCAATCATTATTTGTTCATTAATTAATTTCATTTATTTTATTTTCATATATTGTGCAATATAATACAGGATAATTTTTTTAACTAATAATAGTTAATCAATATGTTATATATATCATAACATATATATATATATATATATATATATATATATGTAAAAACTAAATTAAAGTTAAAATGAATTTAGAAAGCAATCATAGTATACATATAAACAAAATATTTTTAAAAACATACAAGTTATATATTTGTTTCTGGCATAAATATTCAAAACAAAATTTTTGTAGAGAACTATAATGAAATTTTTACTGAATATAATCATTGAATAATAAAACTGAAAAAACATTTTTATTATAAACACAGTATTATTGTAATTAATAAAAATTAACATTGAGAACATAATATTGTTGTAGTAATCATGTTTTTTCTCTGTGTGTAGGTTCTGCTGTATGACTTTCATAAACAATTCTATTCAATGCAACCAATAGCATAAAAGATGCATATTTATTACAAATTATTTTATTTATAGATTACTCAAGTGCTAAATATTCTTTAAAATATATAATTATTTCAATATTTTAAAAATTATATTTTTCCTTATTTTTTTCTTTAGTTTATTGTCTATCAGTTTCATTTTATATATATTAAAAATTGTCTACTGTCCTCACTCAAAATTCCTTTACGTCAAAAGTCAATCAATAAATTTTTGGAATTTAATTGATCAAGTGACAAAAATCAATAACTTTTATGATACAAATTTTTGTTTACTTTTATGCAAATATATAAAAATTGACATACATTCCAATAACAATATAAATACACATACTAACAAATTACATACGTACTATACGTACATGACATATATACAAATAAATACCAATAAATAAAAATTTATATAAATAAATATTTAAATTGAAACTAAATATTTTAAAACAAATAAAAATAAATTTCATTCATAAATAAACTGAATTATTTCTATACAAATGTTATTAAAAGTTTTATATTTACAACAATTTTTTATATTATTATTTTATAGTTGTTGTTGTTGTTTAATAACAAAAATTTTGTAATTGTTTTTATAAATAATTTGTATTGGTTTTGTTGTTATGTTTTATATAAGTTTATATTGTTTGAAAAATATTTAGTAGAGAAATTAAATATTTTTACAAAAATAATTATATGAGATTTTTAGTTTTATTTTTTTAATTTAGAAACTAAATTTAGTAAAGGGTGATTTTTGTCGTTTTCAAAATTTAATGACTCAGAAAGTAATTAATATATTTTCATAAATTTTTTAAAACCTAATTGATATAAGTCCAGGTAATATTTGAGTAAAATACTATACTTTTCATAGTCGTATTTACTAAGTTATTACAAAAATAAAACAAAAACTTTGCTTTCCTGTTAAGCTAGCAGGTATAATTGGAAACAAAGATAAACTATTTATTTTTTTCCTGAATAAGTGGTTATTTTTGCTCGAGTTATCGACAAATTCGTGTAGTAATTTTTAGACTCCATGTTTGCTCAGAAATATCTACAGTCAATCACATTCAAAATCGGACAGAAGCATGAACACATTTCTAGACGCTATATCTATGTTTTTATGAAATAAAATACATCTCACTTTCTTCTATACTGTTACAAAAATCCTTTTATTTAAAAGCAAAAAAAAAAAAAAAAATCATGTTACGTTATAAAATGTTCATGAAACCTAAACTAAGAAAATATCACTTTTCTGTCTCACATTAAAAGTGATTATTAATATCTCATTTACCAGAGCTCCAATATAAACCCACTTGCAGGAATCGACCTAAAGTGCATAAAATCATCTAAATTTTAATATCAACGCATTATTCTGTATTTTTATATTTTATTTTACATTTAGTAAAATTGGTCACATGTGTAATATAAGCCACCTTACCGAATTTTTATGCTCATTCATATTGGTGTAGGATATCATATAATCAGTCTTGACCGATTATATCTTTCTTTTTCGTTTTTATAAAAAATAAATTTAAATATTTTTTTATTTTAAGTGATAATATAAAAAACTCAAAATATGATAATAAGTCTCAAAAACTATTTTTTTTAATAAAATCTGTTTACTAATAAAAACTCTAGCATATTTTCTCAATGTTACATTTATTTACTAATTTTTCTTCAACATGTATAAAATTAGTAATCTTATTAATATTTATTAATTATTTTGATCGTAAATCACAATCTTTTAAACGACTGCTTTGCTTACGATCATGCTATCATTTACACAGTTACGAACGCACACACATTACATATATTGTTCGTATTGAAGCAAACAAGTGGTCAAATGTCTTATATTATGTGAGTTATGGCACTCTCATGTCTTATTGGGTCGCTATCACAATACACACAGCCTTTGCTTATAAAGTTGAACAGCAGCATTTATATGGTTTTAAGTACCTACAGAACATTATTTATTTCTCCGTTTACACACTGATTTAAAGCACTTGAAAAATAAGAAGTGGCTTACAATGTCTTATAAGACATAGTTTGCAGGGCTTTACTTAAGCAAACTAATATCAGGTGCACTACACATTTCACTAATCATCTTGATATTTTTCTTTAACAATGTTTTACTGGAAATTTAACTTTTATTGTTAAATAGCAAATATAATCAGTTAATTTTGGTTTCTATGTATATTAATGAACTACGAATCTATCTTCACTTGTGTATATTATAAGTATTATAATATATATTATATCTTAAATTTTCTTTTTTTGTATTAGTTTTGGATTCTATTCAATAAATAACATTAAAATATTAATATTTTTTTCATGTGTATAATTGAAAATCATAAGTATTTTATTTAGTTGCATTGATTAAATTATTTTTGTAAAACATTTATGCGTATCATATTTCACCGGCAATTATAACCAATTTGTGAAATAGTAGGTGGAACCGACTAAATTTATTTGCCCAAGAATTTGGTTGCCATAACGAATCCATTTTTTTTGTGTAAATTTCCATAAGAAAAAACTTAGCCACTCTGTAGCAAGCATACATTTTTCATTTTGAATATGGCTGTAAATTTATTATACAAAATTTCTTCTCATCACCTTAAATATTTTATTACATAGAAATTTCTTTTGAAAAATATAAACAAATATTTTACTTCATTACAAATATTACACTTTTTCATATTTCAGTCTAATTGACATTTATTTTTGAAATAATTTTCATCAATTGTAAATTAAATAATAAAATCAAATTAAATAAATTAAATAATAAAAATAGAAATTGAAAATATCTATATACATATATATTTTCTTGAGTAAATAACGCTTTGACATATGTCATCTTAAAAATATTTTTTTTTTGAATGATGCACATTGGTCCCAAAGAAATTTTTTTGATATAACTGTGTAACTTGAGAATTGTTAGAGATTTCTGAATAAAATTTTACATGGTCAGAGCTTAGGTGTTTTCGAGTTGATTTGGAGAGGCATATGAACCTAGCGGGCCACGGGGGTAAAGGGTAGACCGTTAAAATTTTTCACTTCGGGTGTGTAATTTTTTAAAAGTTCGCCAAAAATTCATTTATGACTTGAATGTAAAAAAAATTACATACAGCTAGTTCCTAAAAACCTCTAAAAAAAATGCTTACATATGTGGTTTAACTCTTTTAGTTTAAGAGATATTTAGGTCGAAGCAAATTTTTTTTATTTTTGGCGTAATTTTTTTTAGGTTTTTTTTTAAATTGGCGATCTTAATTTGGGTCTTAAAACTTTTTGAAAATATCCACTAGATTCTTTACAAAATTCTAAATAATATTTGGTTTTCAAAATTAACACGGTTTAGATAGGGTTTTGGGGAAACTGTTACCGTAAGATTTTGCTTTACACGCATTTACGTTAAGATTTCTTTTGAAACCATTACAAAAATTCTATAGTCCGGAACAAAAAAATATTTTAGAATTTGATGAATGTTACCACCTTTTTTGAAAATAACCCTAAAAATATGATTTTTTTATTTCAACTTCAGATTAATATAACTTTTTATCAGACAGATATATTTATATGATTCTTGCAATAATATTGTTTACAATTTTTTAAGAATTCTAGTGGATATTTTCAAAATATTTTTGGGCTAATTAAAGTAGAAGAGTGTAAAATTTCTTTCGTCCTAAATATCGCTTAAACTAAAAGAGATAACCCACATTACATTACCTTTTGTTTTTATTATAAAGTGACTTTATATTTAGATATTTGGTATATTTTATTTTTAATGCTATAATCAAAGCAATTTACATAATACTCTCGCTAAATACGAATAGTCTAGTAGCAGTTACATTTCAAAACCAGCACTAGAAAAGAAGTTACAGCAGAAAATGTGACACAGTTTCTAAAAATGTTTCTTATAGAGGTCTATAAAGACAACCTCCATCTGAAATTTTATTACATTCAAGTCATAAATGAATTAAAAAAAATTACATACCTGAGGTGACCAATTCTGGAGGTCTTCTCTTTACCCCTGTGACCCGTTAGCGTTCTGTGCTCCTCCAAATCAACTCGAAAACAGCGCAGCTTTTATCATATGAAATCTTATTTATATGCCTCCAAAGGTTTACAAGTTATAGAATTATTTCCAAAAAAAAACAAAAAAAAAATTGTTGTGTTACCACTGTGTGATGCCTCAAATATAATTTTTTTTAAAAAACTCCAACCCATAAGCTTAAGTACAACATATACACAAGAATCTACCCAGAAAAAGGTGATGATGTGTATAAGTTTAAACACAAGGGAACAACAAAACTCACACATATACATACATGTATGTTTAAAGTGAAAACATCCTTGTTCCCATACACACAAGATATGTATGTGAGAACAAACTGTGACAATAATTATCGTTATAAATGTCAACGTAAGTAACATGATAAAGTAATTGTCAACACATACTAAAATGCGAATACAATAATATGAATGAATACAATACAAGGCCTATTGTACTTACTTATATATTTACATTTTCAAGCTTTAAAATTACACGAAATCATATGCCACCATATATTTACGATTAGTAAGATGTAAACAGAAATATTTACAAGTGTAAAATTATTTAAACATCAATAGACAATATAAAGAGTATGTACTTGGGTCATATGAAAGAAATAAAGGAATGAATGATTTCTAGGCAAAATTGTAAATAGAACTAAAAATATGCCCTGCAGTTCTGGTGGAGGCAATGTAAACATTTTTGACATTACCTTTTGTTTTTATTATAAAGTGACTTTATATTTAGATATTTGGTATATTTTATTTTTAATGCTATAATCAAAGCAATTTACATAATACTCTCGCTAAATACAAATAGTCTAGTGGCAGTTACATTTCAAAACTAGCACTAGAAAAGAAGTTACAGCACAAAATGTGACACAGTTTCTAAAAATGTTTAAAAAAAATTATACTTTGCAACACCATAGTGAGGATGATGCAATGCCTTTGTACTGTTTGGAAGACACACAAATATTCTTCCATCAATTGAACTGTGGGAAATGCTAGAATAGAAGCTAATCACAAATATTTTTGAAAATTTTTTAAATTTTATCAAATTTTTAATTTACTGAGTGAAAAATTGCAAAATTCCAACCAATATACCAGTGTCCTGAAATATTCGCAAAATTTTGTATATTTGAAATAAAAAATTAAAAAAAGCTAGCACATTTTGAAGAGTATTGCTTTCGCATTTTATACCTTAATTTATACTATTTTAGATGGAGAGCTTTGCGTATATTTTATTTTTAATCTTAAATTTCAAAAAAAAAAAAAAAAAAAAAAAAAAAAAATTGAACCGTTTTTAAATTTCTTGCACAGATTACAATCAAATATTTAGGACAAAAAATAATTTTCATAGAATGCGTATTTTTGGTCCAATTAACCTATACCCTTAAATCAGTATAAAATGAAAGATTGATAGCTTGTGTATTGGATTTTTAAAATTTTATTTATCAAATCTGACAACTTTTGTAACTACTGATGCACCTTCATAATCGTTCACACTAAGTGACCATTATCTAGGATTTACGAATACTAAATTGGAAGAGGTTTATAAATTTTTCTTCCCTTTTCAGTACATATTTTATTTTTGGCAGAGTAATTTCGCAATAACATGAATATCCATTTACAGACAATTTAATAAGTACTTGCAGAGAAGATCTACTACAATAATAGGTTTGGAAGGATCTGCTATTGTAATAATGAAGGAAAACTCGCGCCGAAGACCTAAATCTACATTAAGTAATTTCTTCCCAAATGTTGCAATATTTGTGCCGTTTTCTGCACTTAAAATTGTATCACATTTCTTGTTATTACTTCTGAATTTTGAAGATGGTAGAACGGAAATTTCAGCTCCACTCTCAATCAAATTTTACTTTTTTTTTATCAAAGATTAAAAGGCGACTTGAAGAATAATCGATAGTTCCACTGTTCGTCGCTGCAACAGTAGATGGTTTCAGTTCGCTGAATTTTCATTATTGAAAGAGCAAGGTTGTTCACATTTCCTAGCTTGGTTACCAAATCTATAGTGAAAACGACATAACCAGTTTCTATTTGGGGAACGACCACGAGATCTTGAATTATTTCTATTATATCTTCTATACAATGGACGTGAATTCCGATTTTCTAATTCTTTTTTAAGAGAGCATACATCAAGGGTTAATTTTAATAATATTTTCACAAAAATTAGATGTTAAATGTTGTATCACTTGTTCTACATTTGAAGTTCTGGAAGGTCTAACACTACAATGCGCAGTGGGGCAGAATCGAAATTTTTTGGAAATAAATCTGTAACTTCTGATCGGCTGGTTGGATTTTCATGAAATTTTGATATAGGCGTAGCGAAGGAGTGTAAAATGTTAAGTGTGGAAGGGGGCACCACAAACCTCTCAGGGGAGGAGCTAAGGGGGCTCCGCTTGTCGATTCGTGATTTGGGATTTGAGAAAAAATGGTCTAAAATCAAAACTTTCATATAAAATGGGTCGAATTCGGGAGGGTGTGTACCATGACCAATTGAGTTATTGGGCTTGTTTTTTATCTTAAAGTCATCTCTGTGAAGTTGCCTTTCAGAAAACTGTAAAATTATTATATGTTGCTAAAGAAAATTTTATTTTAGATAAAAAAGAGTGTAGATACTTTTTCGGCTAAAAAAAACACAAAAAGTCGTCTTTTTTGCAATTTTAAAATTCAAAATCGTTTATTTTTGGACTCGGTAAAGATATCGACTTAAATTTTTTTTCAATAGATAATTTTGTTCTTTAACTAGATAGGAAAAAAACTAATAAAATCGGTCGGAAATACTAGGATATATATGAAAAAAACTGGACCAAGAACATACAAAATTATGGTGCTTAAAAATTCAAACACAAATAATTTGAAAACTATAAGAGACAAATAGGACATGTAAGCATGTCTTTTATAGGTCTTATCAGGGCCTACAACAATATATAAAAATATTTGAAATCGGACGAGAAACAAAAATTTGGCAAGCTATTAAAAATTTTTTATGTCAGAGGTACCTAACTTTGAGCCCCCTTAGCTCTGCCCCTGAGGGGTACACTCCTCCGCTACGCCTATACCAAATTTCATGAAAATCCAACCAGCCGATCAGAAGTTACAGATTTATTTCCAAAAAATTTCGATTCTGCCCCACTGTGCAATGGTATTAGTGTAGGATATTTTAGGGTTTCTGAGTAAAATTTTTAAAATTTTCTTTACACACAAAATCGCGAGTTTTACAAATTTTGCAAAAAATGGTGTTCGCATCCTAGTTATTTCTTCATATTCCAGCAAAAAAAGATTATCCAAAGAAGTCAATATGATGCTGAACTTGTGATCTAGAAGTAGTGCAAATTCGAATCATTTCTAATAAACTTAACATAGGCTTGTCATTGGAAGATGTTCTTTTTTTTTGATACCTATTCACTGAGTAGAAAGTCACGTTCACGATGTCATGTAAAATTGATTTTTTTTTTTATCCACTTTTTATCAATTCAAGATAATTACTTTTAATTTTTATATAAACCAAATATTTTTTTGTTAAAAGAAAATACATAACAATATTTTTCACTTGATAAGTAACAAGTATTTGTAAATTCTCAATATTTTATATCAGAAAAGTTTATCGGAATCGATTTTTAATAACATCTTTGGATGATGTTTATATAACTTCTTAAGCACAAGACCGTGAAAGATATGAAAAAGTATTTCCTTAAAAATGACTTTTATTTATTTTTACTGGGATATTATATGAAAATATATTTTATTAGAGTTTATAACAAAGAAATGCTATCCAATATTGTGATATTTCTTTAAACCGAGTAAAGTTTTTTTGGTCCATACAATTTTTATCTTTCGAAATTTTTTGATGTGCCTCTACACTCTCGTTTATGTTATTTGTGGTGAATTACGTTCTTATATCTGTATATCCAAGATATGTACAAATTGTAATTTGATATATAAAAAACAAGAAGTGAAATTTTTGTGTAATTTTCAAAAAATCCATAAAGTTTTTAATTAAATTTATTTTAAAGGATCCTTCGATTTTATTGTGTAAAAAAACAAAAAACTAAGTTCGCGCATTAATCTATGCTATTCCATATGAAACTTTGAAGATGCCTTGCGAAAAATTGATTTTCGCATTCAGGTCAGGGACAGGTGGTGGGTTTGATCTTAAATGGCCCTGCTAGCCATTTAAGAGTTAACTATGAGAAAACGCAGCAGTAGAAAGCAGCAGGGAGAAAAGTCGAGTGAATACGTCAATGCCTACATCGTCACAGCTGAGCAGGCGAGTAGCAGAACTAACGAATCATGGAGGTAGAAGTTCTCGCTTCTACCTCCGTGATTCGTAGCGTAACAGTAGCGAGAAGAAGCAGCAGGGAGAAATATACAGGAGTGTAAAAGTAGCAGTGAGCAGAGAAGCGAACATAAAGGAGACAAAATAAAGGAAGGTTCGATGCAATAACCGCTATCGGTTCGAACAAAGTGCAGAAAAACTGCAATTATATTAGTTTTAAGAAATGTATATAATCCATCATAAAGTCACAATGGCTATCTTTTCTCTCTTTTGTGCTGGACAATGAACAAGGCAGACGTGGTGAGCAGCCGGTTAATAAAAAAAAAATAAATAAATAAAGTTTATAAAACAAGAAGAAAATACATAAAGTGAAAAAGATAAGTAATAAAGAAACAAGAGTAGAATTAAAATGAGAACAGTGTTATTTATTTATGTAAGAACTTTGGATACCACTGAGTTTACTCAATCTGTAAATCTGACTAAAATCTATAAATCTGACTAGTACTGGAACAGAGCTATTATTTTGTATGCTTATTTACTAATTTTTTATTTATTTTATTTTTCTGATTATAGAATAAAATATTCAGTATTTATTTGTATATTTAACAATAAGGTAAATGTTTAAAAACTTTTTAATGATATCGATTGCCAATTTGTAGTAAGGATTGAAGAAAAAAGTAAACAAAAAGAAAAAATAAAATAAAACTGTTTTTGAAAGAGGAGTTTTTAACACTAGAAAGTAAAAAAAGGTAGAATTTGTGTTAAAGAAAAAACTATATTTAGAAAAAATTAAAGTAAAAAAGGTAAGAAGTGAACTTTAACTTTAACTTTAAGAAAAGAAATTTATTACTGTTACCTTAAAGTCTTTTTATGCTTTCTTGGGTTAAATGGAAGAATTGAACTTTTTTTGCAACGTAAGTAACTTTTTAGTCCTTTTATATTCTTCTAGGTTTAAACAAAAAAAGTCAATTTCTTTGCAACAGTTAATGTCTCTTTAAAACTTGTATGTCTTTTCTAGGGTTAAATATTTTTACATATTTACACCCTTCATATAACTGAAGGGTGTTTATAAATTTGTCATTTTACACGAAAGTCTTTAAATATTTATCCAGCGCCTTAAATTGAAAAATATTCATGATTGTTATGCCCAAAAAAAAAACTTTTGAGAATATACAGTTGCGAGCATATAAAATGAAACGCTAGGCTATGTGATTTTTTCTCGTATTAATTTGGGCTAGTTCGTTATTAAATTGGCCAATTCTGTTGTGGTTTTATTCTTTGCAGTCTTAGCCAGCTATTGTATGTAATTTTTTCCCAAATTGTTATACGTATGTTATGATCTAACGAAGGCGTTTGATCTTATAGATCATGAAATATTGCTGCAGAAGCTTAAATACTATGGTATTCATGGATATGAATATTTGCTTCTAGAGAGCTACTTAACAAGTAGAAGATAATTTGTTCAAGTTAAGGCAAATAAGAGAAATCTGCGGAATGTCGTACATGGAGTTCTTCGTTGAAGTGTTCTAGGCCCTTTGTTGTTTTCAATATACATCAATGATTTAAAAAATTTAAACTTGACAGGGAATAATTTTACATTTGCTGATGATATGCATATTTTATCATTATAAACATGAAACTACATTAAAGCCGTATATGGAAAGAGATGCTTCATTAGTTTCGGAATATCTTCGTATTAATAAGCTTTTTTTAAATCCTGTAAAGGCGAAACTTATAAGGTTTAAAATACACTTTGGTTTTAGTAATGATTTTGGTATTTTTGTTGATGGAAATGAAGTTCGGGAGGTTTCATCTGTTGAATATTTGGGTATATGTTTGCAGGGAAATCTTATGTGGGATCAGCATATTAGGAATCTTAAAGTAAAACTTTCTCCTGCCTCTATATATTAGTTTAGAAACAAGCTTGATAAAAAAACCAAATTTTTAATTTATCAAGCTTTGGTTCAAAGTCACTGTAATTACCTTGCATAATATATGGATTCAAAAAAAAAAAAAAAAAAAAAAAAAAAAACTAAAAAATTTAAATCGCTTCAGAGAATGCAGAACAAAGCATTAAAAAGTGTAGCTAACTTGTCCAGCCGGTTTCCAACTGTTATTTTTTTCTGGGACGTTTTTCCCACTACTTTGCCAATTTAAGGGCTCTATAAGTTTCAGTTATTACTGTACATGTTTAAATGTTTTAATTGTATTGGGCATCATACCATACAATTCACACGGAATCAGGATACCTTCAACACAAGAAATCGTGATAATTTAAGAGTAATTTTTTGCCAATCTGAAACAACTAAGCAACGAGTTGAACACTATGGTTGTAGAGAATATAACAACTTGCCACATAATATTAAACAAGCCTCAAACCTATCGCAGTTTAAATCTTATTTACAAATTTTTTATCTCAACATGTTGATGAGCTTCTGATATAATGTTTACTGGTATGTTGGATATACACGAAAAAATTGTAAATTATTATTTATTATAAATATTTTTTTAATGCTTTTGTTAAAATTTTGCCAACAAGCCTCTATAATGCCAAACTGGAGCTGAGATGAAATTGTAATTGTTTATTTTATAATAAAATTTAAAAAAAAAAACAATAATTTTATTAAAAACGTTGTAAAATAATGCGAGGACGGTGTCGATTCATATTCTTGCTATTGGCGTAATTTGAGGTCGGACGAAATTTGTATGTCGAAAGGCAATTTCAGTGGGGGCATTATTGTGGTTTGGGCAGCCTTTTCTGCTGCGGGAAATGAAAAATGTGTTTTGTTCCAACTAAAATGAACTCTTGGAAAATCCTTTTTTCTCTTGTATGGATGAAAAAATGGATGAAGATTGCATATTCCTATAAGATAACGCTGCCATTCATGTTTCGAACCAATCTAAATCGTGGTTTATGAACATAGTATTCCACTATTGAACTGGCCGGCTTGCAGTGCGGATTTAAATCCAATGGAGAATTTGTGCGGGTACATGGCCCGTAAAGTATACGCAAGAAATGCATAGAATGAAACCGTAATGACAATAACGGATTTAAAACTAAAAGTTAAGAAAGTCTTGGAAGAATTTATTCAAAAATTATACGAATCAATGTTAGACCAAATTTTTGAAGTTATCTAAAACAAAGATTCATCAACATATTATTAATAATGCTAAATTGATTCATTAGTTTAAGTGCCTATGTAGGAAAATACCATAAAAAATGGCATTAAACTATTCAAATTATAATGAAAAAAAAAAAAAATTTTTTTTCAGGTATATTTAAGTTTTTTGTTAATAATCTTTTAATTGAAGTCAATAAATAATTTATAAATCAATTTGTAGCACCTTAAATTTTTTTAGCTCCATTTTTGGTAAGTTGATTAAAAAAAAAAATTGATGTGCATTTATAGGAATATGCACTAGTGTATTCTACAGTGCAAGCACTATCTGTGCAACAAATTTCATGTAACTAGATTTATTCATAACGTGAAAAATTGTTCTTTTTTAAGTGAGTGTGACGTTTAATCGAGATCTAAAACCACCTTCGGTGCTGGTACTATCTGTATGTCAAATTTCGTGAAAATCGATGTAGCCGTTTAGACGTGATTGATACACAAACAAACAAACAAACAAACCTACAGCTCATTTTTATAATATATGTAAGGATTTATACAGTCTTCACTCTATTTCAACTTTATATAAAAATGTAAATTATTTAAAGTTTTTAGTGTTTATATAGATACGGAATAGGTAAATACACCTTACCTTACCTTAACACGAGTAAGGGCTATATAAGATTCGGCATAGCCGAATATAGCACTCCAACCTGTTTCTTCAATTTGTGACTTGATTTTGATTTTTGCACACATATTTATGGAAAACATATTTACGAAAAAAAAACTATTTATTTTTTATTTTTTTTTTTAGATATTTTCCTTTTACTTCCTGAACAAACTTTTGTCATGTTTAACAATTTTCTACTACCTTAAGTAAATACAAAAAAAAAAAAAACTCTTTGTTGTACAATTTTTCTCAAATATCAGTTACTCTTATATTTTTTTAACTATTAAAATAACCAAAGAAAAATTTTTTCAAATTTATTTTATGACAAAAGCAGCAAAATAAAAAGGACAGTAAAGTAAAGAAAGAGTATCATTTTAAAAACTAAAAAAGATACAAAAAGAAAAATAATTTGAAAACCTAGATAAATGAAATTTCGACAGAATATATGAAACTAAGGACAACTTAAAAAGAAGTATATAAAAAAATTTTAAACTTTTTATGGAGAAAAAAAAATATATATATTATTTTAAAGAAAATAGAAAAAGCTGATAATTACAAAAAAATTGTTAAATTAAAAAAGTTCTAGTTTTAAATAAACATCCATGAGTATATTACTTAGGACTGGTACAATAACCATCCTTTTGTTATCAATATGGGGTCAATTGCCACATTTCTTCATAAGTTTTGAATTTACAATTTCCCAATGTTCTAACAAAACTTGTAAGTATCTTAAATCAACTGCTAATCTCTTTATAATATAATAAATATATTTATCTTTATTAAAACTGCTTTAAGACTCTTTTAAATACAAGTACATTATTATTAAAAAAATATATTCTTCCACATATTTCTGCGTAATATACTTGGTATTCAACATTAATATTATTTAGTCTATTTTATAGTAAGTTAAAATACCTTGACATGTGTCTTTAAGTGCTATATAGAAGTAGAAAAATACTTAGCATTACAAGGACATAAACCTAAAATAAAATAATAAGAATAAAATATGTAAATAAACGTAAGTATTTCATTATAATAAAGTAAAAAAAAGTTTTTTCACTTGAGAATGCTGTCAATGACATTTAATATTTTATTTTGTTAGAGAATAAAGGTTTTTTTTCTTTGGGGCAAAAAGAAGCTTAAAAGTAATAGACTAAGAGAAGACTAATTAAATACATAAAAGGGTTAAAAACACTTGGGGTTTTAAATAAATTTTTCAATATGAAAAAGAAAAACAAAAACGATTTCGTATAAAGATTTTGAGAAATCCAGGAAATAATAAAGAAACAAAATATTTGTTTTTTAATTTTCTGCACTTTTTATGCATGTATGAAAACATTTTTGAACTGATATTAATATCGTTGAAAAGAGAGAGATTTCAGCAACTGAAAAATTTAAAAAAAAGTTATACGACATGCATAAACAAAAAGTAAAAATATACTATATATTTTTCTAAATTATAACTCGCATTATTGTAAGTTGCGCGATTTTATGACACTTTTGATAATACTTATACGTTACTAAGGCAATGTTATTTAACAATCTTCTGGTGTTCAATTTGGTATTAAATAATTTACCAAACCGTTTCACCGATGTCCGTAAACGTCGATAGTTTTAAGTGAATACCTGTCTGTGTAGATTCAACCTCACGGTGCTCTTCAAACAGATTGAATGCGATGCGTCTACCAACGCTCCCAAGTCTGACAAAAAATTATCCCTTAGTACCAATTTGAAGTTATGTATTTGGACATGACTTCCTCCTTGGTTAGGAGCGGAGCCGATCTAAACTTCTTCCGATTTATGGGTCACAGCACCTGGTTGCAATGCAACTCCACACCGAGATCTCGCTCTACCCGCGATTTGGGTCTAAAAAACAGGCGCCACGAAAAACTTTCCAGGGGCCACTCCAACTGTCAGGCTGGAGTGGCCCCTGGAAAGTATTTATGAATATAAATTTGAAAATTGTCTTATAAAAGCACTCAAAATTTGAAAATTCTTGATTAAAAAGGTATTGTAGCCCAAAAACTATCATTTCAAATCATTTTACATATAAAATATAAGCCAAATTTGTATGGGCATTTTTTTTTGGGCGATTAGGCGAAACTAATAAGAACAGAAAAAAATTTGTTTCCAAAAAAAAAAAAAAAAAAACAATAAAATTTAACTTTTTTCTGACCTTATTTTTTGGGTCATTTAGCCTTTTATGACTTTTTTGAAGTTAAATTTAGCCTCTTTTTCTCATCTCCTGGCAACACTGATGTTGGCATAAGAAACATAACTTGATTTTTGATATTTTTAACTTCATTTAAAATCAAAAAAAAAAAAATCTTTAGCAAATATAAATTTAATTGGGCGACAATAACTTGTTGGCAAGAGTGCTGAATTTTTCTAAATTATAATTTGTTGTGTATTGTTCATATTTGTAATAGACATTTCAATTGTGATCATTGATAATAAATAAACTTTCATTAGAAATATTGTTTTGCGAAAATTTTTGTTTATAACGGTAATTAGCTGTACCACCACAATTACATTTTATCAACAAAGTCATTTGTTTAAAATCTACACTTGCCGAAAGAAATGTATCTTTTAATATCAGACAAAGTCTCAAAACTATATGATCAATTAGTGATAGAAATCTGACTACTGCAAATGACTCTGTTATAGTTTTTCGGGATAAAATAATTTTTTGGACATTTTTATGGATTCACAAGAAATATACAATTTTGAATTAATGTGGGATATGTGTTCTCTTAACAATTGACAATTATGTGTAGCTTGATGGTTTTACCTCTTTTTGAAAAAGCAGTTATGAGTTCACCAACCATTACAGCAGATGAACGTTTTCCTGCTGAACGCATTTGCATTTCGGATGCCATCAATACTTGATTAGATTAGAAATTTTCTGAAGATCTCTAGCTTTTCTTTATTTTATTTAATTTTTTTATTTATTTTTTCTTGTTACAACTGAAAAACCTCCGAAATATCTACTAGCCCTTCTACAAGTGTTTAGTAGAGGAGGAAAATTTTTTCAATAACAGACATTCATAAATCAATACCTTTAATGAAACAATTTCCATTTAAATGTAAAAACTACCATTTTGAATTGATTTTATGAATTATTTTTTTTGAAAATGATTTTCTTGATTCAATATCAATAGTTTTGTTTGTAGTTTACTAATATTTTCAGAAATAAACTCAATAACACTCAAACTTTTCTTATTTTTTTATGTAAGCAGCCAAAGATCAAAAATTTGTTGGTGAGAAATACGTTGTCACATGATCAGTTATTGCCCTGTATATAGAAAAAGAGCATATTGGAGTAAAATTTTATTTTGGAAGACCACATATCAGGGATTACAATAGTATGATTTAGATAACGAGACTTTGTGAGACTTTTTAGTTTCTGTGCAATAAAAATTAATATATATATATATATATATATATATATATATATATTTATACAAAAAATTACAAAATAGTTGAAGACCGAAAAATAACATATTATTATTTAAAATAAAGATCTTGTTTAAAATAAAAGAGTTACAAATATTCGAAATTGAAATCCTCACCAAAAATACAGTTTTTTTCAAATACAGTTTTTTCAGTTTTCAATTACTTGGAAGGTTTTTAATCACTATAACTAATTTTTTTTTCAAAACTCAAAAAAAAATTAGGGTTTTGATAAGCTAAATTGTTAAAACCACACTGTGCAAAGATTTTTTTAGTACCTTTTGAATATGAAACTACCGCAGTACACCCAAGATATATTTAGTTCCTTTTATAACTTATAACCTGTTTCTCTATGTCGAATGAAAATCTAAGCGAACGAAACCAAGTCGAAGGAATTCTAATAATTTTGGGTTTCTCTATTTCCTAAGATTTCGTTCGCATGAAGTTACGTATTTTATTTTTTGTGTATTTTTCTCTCAGAGTATTTTTTCTCGAAAATATTAAAAATACTACTAAATTTTTTGTTTTTACATAGATACAATCACGCAAATAAAATAAGTTAAATAAAAAAAAAAAAAAAAAAAAAAAATATAAATAAAATGAAAATCCTGTTGAAATTTTTCATTTATGAATTGATATTTGAAAGAAAATTTTTATTTATCGATACGTTTCGTTTCTAAATGAATGCTAAATATGATTGAGTTATTTTTGCAATGTCCTAGTGGGTAATTTTTTTTATTTCTTATTAAAAAATGCAACCAGTCGAAAGGAAAATAGTAAGTAACTGATTTCGACATTTTACAGAAACCCAATTTTGTATGAAAACGCTTACGTTTTTGTTGGATCTGTCGTTCGAGTCATTGTTCGCATAGAAGTGTGTTAGAGAAACCCAAATCAGTTTTCGTTCCCTTTGAAGTCGAAAGAAAGCTTTAGGCATAGAGAAAAAAAAGGCTATTAGTTTTTTTATAATAACTCTTCTACAACAAGTTGGAGTCAATGATCGAGTTTTCAAAATTCATCAATTAATATATTCAAAATTATATTCGATAAATAATTCAGGGTTAAAAATAAATAAAATTTATCAACAAAAACAAACTTCTAGATCGGGTTTGGCTCTGTCAATCTTTTCATATATTTATTACACTAATACAATGCATATTATACATTAAACAAAGCTTTAAAAAAATAAAGATTTTGCTAAAAGAATTTTTATTCCTTAAAAATTTTAAAATATTTGTTCAGCCTAAAATAATAATAATAATAATAATAATAATAATAATAATTATAATAATAATAAAATTAATAATAATAATAATAATAATAATAATAATAATAATAATTACAACAACAACAACGACAATAATAATAATAATAATAATAATAATAATAATAATAATAATATTAATAATAATAACAATAATAATGATAATAATAATAATAATAATAATAATAATAATAATAACAACAACAACAATAATAATAATAATAATAATAATGATAATAATAATAATAATAATAATAATAATAATAATAGTAATAATAATAATAATAATAATAATAATAATAATAATAATAATAATAATAGTAATAATAATAATAATAATAATAATAATAATAATAATAATAATAATAATAATAATGATAATAATAATAATAATAATAATAATAGTAATAATAATAATAATAATAATAATAATAATAATAATAATAATAATAATAATAATAATAGTAATAATAATGATAATAATAATAATAATAATAATAATAATAATAATAATAATAATAATAATAATAATAATAATGATGATAATAATAATAATAATAATAATAATTACAACAACAACGACAATAATAATAATAATAATATTAATAATAATAACAATAATAATAATGATAATAATAATAATAATAATAATAACAACAACAACAATAATAATAATAATAATAATAATAATAATAATAATAATAATAATAATGATAATAATAATAATAATAATAATAATAGTAATAATAATAATAATAATAATAATAATAATAATAATAATAATAATAATAATAATAATAATAATGATAATAATAATAATAATAATAATAATAATAAATAAAAACAATAACACGTTTAAATAGATCAATATTTCATATTCTATCATGTGAATACCGCACTTAAAAAATTTGTTGGTAATTGTTTATTATTTATCAAAACAACTTTATTCAAAATTATGATGATGCGAATATAAAGCTTTCTTTAATGAATACAAAAAACAAAAAACGTAACAATTTAATTTTATTCATTTACAGCTGCATTTCGAACAAATTTAATTTACTTATAAAGCACAAACTAGCTAATACACAATTTATCCCTTCAAGTCTTTATTAATAAAATTATATTCAAAAAACTGTTTGCAGTCTACATTAACTAATAAGCTGTTTTTTGTTTATGTAGGCAACCCTTCTTAGTTTCGCTCTCATTTATATTGTCAGTGTTGTAAACAGTTAGAATAAATTATTCGTTAACTGTTTTATTCCATTATTATTTCCAGTATATTTTTAATGATAAATAAGTTTTTTTTTCCTTAAAAATAAATTATTATTAAGCTTATGTAAATATAATTATGTATAAATTAAATACTTTTATTTAATTTTTGTTGGTCGTTATAATAAGTATCCGAATAACGAATATTTTGCGATAAAATAAACATCACTATTTCATATTTGCATTTCTTTAAATATTTTTGTTGAAATTTTGTTAAAATTTAACTATTTTAATAAGTTTTTCTTTTAAAATTTATAATTTTTATCCCGGAGTTTATATATTACATTAAAGGCATATTAATATAAGAATTTCACATACTAATGTACTATTTGGAATTACGTAGAAACAGCAAACAGTGAAGAAGTCGCATATATGTGATTATGGTGAACATATGGTTGACATGCAGACAGCCGAAAAGTTGGTATTTTAATCCAAAACGGTAAAAATAAACTTTCTCTTGTTTATGTTTCTGATTTTATTACAAAATAACTTAAATTGAACATATGTTAGGAAAATAGTATCCTGTCCTGCAATTCAGTTATATATTGACATATTTTTAAATTTCAGTACGAATCTTAACATTCGGAAATTAAAAAAAGTGACCCTTTTTGTTGAAAATTTGCGCATGAATATAAAAAATCTTTTCTCGAAATATGTATGTAACGGATTAGCCTTAAAGTAGCTTTGAATTAGATTCGAACGTACTTTAAACTATTTTAAATTAACAATCCCTTAGTAAAGGTACATTAAGCGAATCATCGTTTTTGATTACAGCTTTAAGGAATTTTGCTTAACAGTGGTTAGTAAAGCTGTATTATGTTTTTTTTTTTTTTAATACGGCTGTTGGCTTTTTAATTTTTTTTTTTTATAAAAAAATATCCTATAAAAGCCCTAGAGGAAAGAGAACCGGTTCAAAACTAGTCACGTGACAGTTTATTAGGGCCAGTGATCGGTTCCAGTTCCGGAACTTTATATGGTGGGAAACTGTCACTTTTGCAAGGGTTGTCATTGGAGGCGGCTAAGAAAAACCTGGGGACAGGTCTTAGGACAGGTCACGGGACTGGTCTAAGAGGACATATTTAGATTCGATTAATATAATAATAATTTGATAAGAATTGTTTATTTTTCAAATTGTTTCTTCTTATTTTTTTCATTTGTTTCTATTTTTACTGAATTATATTTATTTTTATTTAATAATTTATCGTTAAATTTCGATAACGGCACCCCGAATCGAACCCATGTTCTTCTGACGTATCTTACGTTTTATAGTCTTCAACAGTAACCACTCGGCCACAGATTGTTATTGCGCACATGAAAAGCATGTTCTCAACAGATGATGGTTCTCAATTGGAACTTTGGTGACGAGTTAGGTGTCATTTGGTACTCAACCGGTACTAGGGGACCGGTCTTTTACTGCAATTGCCATCAGTTTCCCTCTGTGTATGAGTAATATTAATTAATTTCAACAACAATCACTTAAATAACAAAGTTCGTTTTAGTTAAATTTAAAACTATTTTCAGAATGTCATTTATAACCACATTTTATTATTGTTATTGTTACTTTTATATTTAAATATTACTTTAATATTTAATTTATATTTAATGTCATAAAAATGATAAAAAAAAATTATTATGACTTTATAGAAATAAATAAAGTTTTTTAATTGCAATCCATTGTTAGTGGAAAAGTTTAAAAAAAAAACTGGAGCTTTAAATATTCAACTTGTCTTTTATTACTTGGTTTGCTTTATATGCATGAGTAAGAGCAAAATTGTTTTTAGGGCACATAATTGTGTCTGCTAAGGCAACAAATACTGCCTAACACACATACATTTCACACATTCAGTTCTCAAAATATCAAGGAAAATGAGAAAAAAAAATATATATAGAAAATAGTCTTAACTTTGTAATAACATTGATGCCTTTAAAGCAGCATGCTGTACATGCAGTGCAGTTGCTGTTGCTACTATTATGTACTCTGTCTGCTGTTGCACAAACTGTGCTAATGAATTTCAAGTGTGGTTACAAAAGTGAGGCATCAACAGCAAATGAAGAACACTTTTTAGAAGAAAAAAAAAAAAAAAAAAAAAAATAAAAAATAAAATTTTATATATTTTTTATTGTTTTCTTTTTTAGTTTTGTTATATGTTTGTGAAATATTTGTTTTCGCCAAAAAACAGAATCTATGATAAATAATATGAATAAAAAAAGATTCTGCTGCAAATACACCAACAGCTGAAAAAACTGTTAAATAAAGTTTGTGCAACGAAAAGTTGTACGTGGAAAAAAATGAATGTGTGTTTGAGTATGTTGTTTTTTGATTTTTTTTGAAAATGTACCTTGTGTTTGAAAACTTTATTTTTTTCCCTCTAGTTAAAGTAATTGAGCAGAAGATAGTCTAAAAAAATAACTGCCAAAATAAAACAATTTTGTAAACAGCTCTTGATTTTTTTTTTATCAGAAAAACATTTAATACCATTCCATTTTGCTGATCTTTTTTTCTTGGGGGATTTTATTGTTGATGTTTAAATTAAGTTGATAGCAAAATATATATTTAAATGTAGTTATTTGATACCTGAAAATTAGTTTAAATATCTTGATTAAATAATGAAAATGCTCAAACCCCTCGAAAACTATGCAATGTGTACAAATTTGCACATTGGCAAATGAATTGTCAAAAATTGTATCAAAATTCATTTGCACAACCTTTGTAAGTTTGTGCGGCTATTTAGTCTCGCAAACTTGCACTGTTTAATTGTGCAAGTATGCACAGTTGTCTTTTATTTATATTTAAAAAGTATTACTAACTGTGATGTACAAAATTATAGTCTCGTTAATTATAATAAAATCGTTGCATATATCTTTGATTTCCAAAAAATTTTTCAATTATTTACAATGAAATTATATTTTTTTATCCCTAATATTGCACAACATTTGAAAAAATGCACCTTTTTAACAAATACGAAACTTAAGCGTTTTCATGAGTACCCTTAATATTTTATTGCACACAGAATTGAAAAATATTTAGATACATCATAAGATTAGGGACAGAGTTTGAAAAACTCCAACTGCTACCAAGTTTTTTGGATTGATTAAAACTACAACTACTGAAAATTGTTAGTAGTGGTAGCAAAAGCATTTATCATTTTTTGTAGTCTAATACTTTGTATAACTACTCATACTCGCAAAAAAAAAAAAAAAAATTGAAATGGAGCAGAAGCTATAAATATGTAGTTCAAATGCAGCAGTAGTTTTAAATATAAAACATTTAGTTACCACTCCATTTGTAGTTTAATTTTTAAGACTACCTTCCTCACAATATTTTTTTATTTTTACTGCTACCTTCACTGTGAAATTAATACTATCAGAAGAGGAAGTAGCTAATAAGTAGCAGAAAAAGTAGCTTTTGAAGCATCAATAAACATTCCAGTAAAAACTTTACTTTCCTGGTAAGCTAGCGGGAATAATTGGAAACAAAAATAAACTACATATGTTTTGCCTAAATAACTAGTTATTTTTGTTCGAGTTGTCCACAAATTCATGTAGTCACTTTTAGACTCTAGGGGTACTCAAAAATATGTACCTAAACGAAAATAAAAATAAAAAATAAAAATCAAAAAAATTTTGCTGTCAGTGAGATTTGAACTTGGTCGTTTTTAATGACAAACGTCTTACTCAGAACACCATCTCACACTTAATTTTCTAATTTGTTAATTTTCTTTTTAAAAATTTTTGTTAAAGAAACTAACAGCATCAGAATGGGGTTCTTAATCCAGCGCTCTAGCCAACTCATCCACGTGATTGCAATATTACTGCGCTATTATACCATTGAGTACTTACTTATGTAATACAGAGTAGGCAAATAATAATGACGTCTCATTACCGAGAAACTACTTTAATAAGTATTTGCCATTATCGAAAACCAAAAAGTTTTTGCTGGGATAGAACAACGAGAAAATATATATAAACAAAAGTGATGAAAAGTAATACGCTATTGTAATAAGACTTAAAATTATTCGCTTTTACTTGTATTGTGTTTTTATAAGGTTACTATTTTAATAAAATGTGTTGAATATTGCCTTATTATTTCATTATGTTACATATTAATTGGACTTTTGAATTTTTTAAACTTTCTTTCAAATTATTAAACTTTATTAAGTTCGTATTTTAGATTGTAAAATAAATGTTTTGACTGATCTGTCATATAATTTGTCATATGTTACCATATAAACTTTATTGGGTTGTTTAGGAATTTTTTTTACTACATATATTTAAATATTTTATAAATCAGACAAGAAATTTTATAAAATCAAAATAAAAACATCCTCTTTTCTTTGATTTTGTTTCCTATTTTATTTATGAAAATAACACAGCAAAAATACAACCTCCTCCTTCCTCCTAAACATGGGAATTTTCACCACTTCGAAAGTATAATTAAGTGTATATTTTATTCCTTTTTTGGAAGTTATTAATAATTACTTCAAAACACAAAATCAATATATTAAAACTATTACTTATTTACTTTTTTAAATTTAAAATTAAAGTTGTAATAACAGTGTTATCCATATATTAAACTTTACTTTTTGTAAGTGAACATCGTTGCCATATTGTTGATTGTTCTATAATTATTAAAACAGTTTAATTTAGAATATCTAATGTATAAAACTTATGTTTATACTGTTCATTTCAAAAAGATGCTGTTAGCAAACTCAGAATATTGAAGAAAAATGTTGTAGTTTTTCTACAGCATGCAATGATATATTGAAGCATGTAAAAAATCTGGCAACATATTTACCAACCATGTAAGACTAATGTAGGAGGCTAATGGATGCCTACAGAATAAGACTTTGTTGGGTTCCTGATCACTGCGATATTCTCGGCAATGAAATAGCCGATATGCTAGCTCGTAAGGGCTCGGAGTTGGACAGGTCTTTTGTGGAGGTATCGGTTATAATTTCGATTGGGTCATATTTCATGGCCATAAGGAAATGGACTATGGGTAGAACGAATGATGCTTGGGGGAGTAGATCGGACTAGGCAGGGTATCGAGAGCGATATGGTCTAGTCTTAAACCAGCAGATTCGAAGCATCTTCTAGGCATGAGTCGTGTGAACCTAAGGATCATTGTTGGCATGATCACTGGTCACCTCGCAATAGGGAATATGATCAGTAAGATTTTTGCAGGACGTGTGATGATGTGGAGGAGCTTGAGACAGTGGAGCATATACTCTCTCACTGTTTACGGCTTCAGTGAAGTAGACTGAGCTGGTTGTGAGTGAAGAACTCGGCAACCCTATATGGTTTGTGATGGGAATAAAGTAGCTTAGAGGTAGTCAGGGTTGATTTGATGGGTTTTAGGTTCCAAACATTTCTTATTTTTCTTATATTTAGCTGTCTTTCTTTTCAAGCTTTTACTATATTCTAATAGGATTTTTCTCTATCTTTATCTGTTAGTTTTCTCTCTTATGTATAAAGGGATCACAATGGACCGAATGGTCTCTGGGTGGAGGCGTGAAGACGCCGCCCTTTTTAACCAAACCTAACCTACTAACCATGTAAAAACTCTTTGTAAATAATTAGATATACATATAAAAAAAATTAAATTAAAAAAAAGACGAATAATTCTTTAATTTTAATGCATATTTGAAAATTAATTTTATGGAATTTTATTTAATTAGAATTTTATTTAAAATTTTAAACTTATATGATATTGATAAATATTAATTAAATTTAAAATAACAGATGCTAATATGTTGAAATAATAAACGTATGAAAAACTATATTTATAATTACTTTGAGTTTTATACTTTGCATTCATATTTTTAAGCTCCTTAGTTTTTTATTAAACAACTTCAAATACTACCTTTACTGCCGTCTCTGCAGTTAGCTCTGCTTTTTCCTCTGCTGCTCCATCTTTTTTCTATTGCTACTCTATTTACTACCTTTACAACTAAGCAAAAAAATAGCAGTTTTCTTTTATGAATACAGGTAAAAATATTATTACTTATATGTGAAAGTAGCAGCAGTAACAAAACTATAAAAACTACACTATTTTCAAAATTGTAATTTTTAAATACAACTAAAAATACTGCTACAAGAAAGTCAAGGTAGCAATGGTTTAAGATAATAAACGACTACAAGTTTTAAAAATTTTTTAAACTACAATTTTAGTTATTTTGTAGCTGCTACGATTATTTGGAGACTAGTTTTTCAAACACGGGTTAAGGATAGTTAGGAAATTTTTGAAACTATTTTAAACTTACTGCTAAAAATTTACTTGATAATTCTTTTTTTTTTATATAAATTTGTATAATTTGTATAATTTAAGTAATTTTCCTTCTGTTTAAAAGTAGCACTTTTTAAATTCGTTTTGCTTGTTTCAACTTCTTGTCTTCGCTTAAAATTTATTTTGTTTATAAATGTTTTTATTGTGCTATTTTATTCAGTTTTTTTGCTATTGCTTTTGATATTAATTAAATTCATACAATTGTTGGCAAAGAGTTTTATGTTCTGTTTTAAAATTTTGCATTTAAATACATGCACTCATACCATAACACTCTTTCACTTATACAGACACATAAAAGTGAACATAAATTGCAATTAAATTCACTTGTGGCATTATGATTGCTATTTCCTTGTGCTTTTATATATTTCAGTTTTTGTATGTATTTGTACATGTTATTTTAATTTATACACTTGTATTCACACTTATACATTTGCAAAGTCAATTGGAAATTTCAAGGGGAAATTTAAATTCTTTTTTATTATTTTAAATTTTCTTACCAAACTTTTGTTGGAAGACCAGCATTTAACCCGTTTTTGCGTCAGCGAATTTATGGGTATTCTACATAGATCAGAAATGAGCTTGGTAACTTTATTTATTTAGAAAAAAAATCAAACTGTATTGTCAGAATGGAAAAAATCGAAAAACTAAACTATAACCCCTAACTCTTGTGAGAACTGTTATAATATTGATATATTCGAAAAATTGAAGATTTTAATTTTTTGCCTCTAGGTTTATACTTAAAGAACATCCAAGGATTCGTACTATTCGTAACCTTCTTTGAGTTCCTCATTAAACAATAGATGTTAAAAAAAAGTACCAAGGTATAAATATTTTAGGGGAGATATACACTAGGTCACTATGTCGATGTGAACAACAATAAACATTTTAAATATTTTAATTCAAAAACTCCAAAAAAAGGTAAAATTTTTAACCCATAAATAATGGGGTTTCGTAAAGTACAAACAACATTTGTGATAAGAAAATAATGCGCTTTAACAGGTAACGATTGTGATTTGTGGAATTTTTAATAAACTTTCGAAATTTGTTTGCCAAATTTAACATTTTCTAAATTTGGTACTTTTGGAGATTTTATGAAAAATTGGTAACAAAAATCCTATTTTTAGTGAAGTTTCGAATTTAGGTGAAAATACGAAATTTTATTGAAAAAACAAGTAATTTCGAGTTTTTGTGATTTTTTTTTTAATTTTTAGTTAAAAATGAACTTTTTCATGAAATTTCGAATTTTTAGAGAAAACTTGAATTTTTGGTAAAGCTTTTGATTGAAAATTCGAATTTTTAGTGAAAGATAATATTTTTGGTGAAATTTCAAATATTTAGTGAAATTTCGAACATAAAAAAATTAACCTTCGGATATTTGGTAAATTTTTGAATTTTTGGTAAAAATCGTTTTTTTTTTTGTTTTTGGTGAAATAAAAATCATAGTTTAATAATGATTTGTTGACTTTTATTTTTTGTTCAAAAAATAATTAATTTTTGATTTTTATTTTTTTTTTCTCGAAATATAATGATTATTCTTTGACTTTTATTTTTACTCAAAAAAATTACTTTTAATTTCGATTTTTATTTTTTATTGAATATAACGATTATATCTAATATTTATTTAAAAAAATAACAATTATTAAAATATCTTGTTTTTATTCATAAAAAAATAATATAGAAATGAAGTTATCAAATTCTAGGTTAAAGGTAATTGTTTTTTGAATATATCGCGCTTATTATGCTTCCTACTTTCTGATGTCATTTATAGATTACAAATTGTACTTCACAGCAGCAGAGTTGATTTTTAAACAATCTTTATAATGGTTCTATAGTACTTTGATTTAATTGACATTCATACCCTTTAAAACTAGATTCAAATACCATTTGAATGGTGTGTAAAACGATTATAGTCTTTAATTTCTTGAGAATAAAAACCAAATTTTTTTAATCGATATAGCGACGTTTAGCCGTTGTTCGAAATATCCAGATGAGAAATGCTTTAAGCTCGGCCATAGGCCGGCTGCATAGAAAATCCTTTATTTAGGTGGAAAAAAAGGAATATTATAATTTAAACTTTTTTATAATAATTATGTTGTAGACAAAATTTAAATCAATTAACGCATTACACATTCAACTAAACACATAAATTCGCTTTTGTATGAATATGTATTTTTTTAAATATTTCTTCGAAAGACAAGTTTTATTTTATTCTTATACTATATACCATAAATCACAATAAATTTGAATACAATACTTAAGATAATTGTGTATTAATAATAATTGTGGACCGATCTGCATAAAATTTGGTTCAAATATTTCTACTTATACAGAACTTCTTTGCACCGAATTTCATTAAAATATTCTTATTTTTAAAGCATTTTTGAAAGTTTAAATTCCATTCCGGGGAGTCTTTTATATGGGGCTATGTGAAATAATGGACTAATCACCAACCAATTTCAATAGAAATCGTCCTTGTATTATAAAAGTACAACGTGTCAAATTTCATTGAATTATCTTTGAAATTGTGACCCGTACTTTGTACACAAGGTTTACATGGACAGTCAGCCGTCCAGCCAGCCAGACGGACGGACATCGTTAGATCGATTTAAAAAGTGTTTCTGAGTCGATTTATATACTTAAAGGTGGGTGTTGGATAACGTTTTCTATGCGTTACAAATATCAGCACTAACGCATAATACCCAACCATATATGGTGGTGTAGGTTATAAAAATATTTATAGAACACTTAAAGCTGAGTAAAGGAAATAAAATATATTTCAAAAAGAAGTGGACCTATTCAAACAAAAAATAACCGAAAACACAATAAAGTTTTTATTTAGGGCATTCCAGAAACTATTAAATATTTTAGCAAAACCGAATAAAAAATTAATTTTTCTTTTAAATTTAAAAGTGGAATTTTACGGCCTTTAACAAAGCTTCATTGTTTTAAGCTGAATTATATGCATTAATTTTTTTGGGCGCAGTCCTTAGATTGATCATCACTTTTTGCCTGGAATTAAAATTGAAGAATAAATATAAACTTCATCGTTTAAGACTTTGGCTATGAATTGGAAAAGCAACGATACATATACATTTACTTGCACGATGGAAGATCTATTAAAATTTTCAAAATTTGAGGATAGCCCTTCAACTATGATACATTTTGGTTTACATTTCCAACTGGGTATTTTGTGTACGTATGATAAGAGTAATAAAGCCAATGAAGGCATAAATGTGTCAAATTGAAAATTTCTAAAATTTTTTTTATAAATTAATCAAGGATTTAAGGATTCTTTTAGTTGGCAAGAAATTTTGTTAGAAACATTTCTTTATACCCTTCATATAAAATTAAGGGTATATAAAAGTTTGTCATTTTAAATGAAAGCCCAGGGCCTTAAATTGAAAAAATATTCGTGATTATTATGTCTGTCCGTCTAGATATATATCCGTCAGGATATTTTAAAGCCCATAGTCCAATAAATACATATCTCTTTCAACACATATGTGTTATATAGTCTCGAAGATCTTGGTATTGAAATTCAGCAAAATCCGTTTAGGAATGACGGAGTTATAAACGATTTTTTAGAATAGCCTCAAAAATTTCTCCAATTTTCTTTGCCCAAATTTAGTAATATTTTCTATTTCACATACAATAATATACAAATGTTTCTATTGGAAAATTGTGAGACTGTATAGTTTAGAGGAAGTGTTCAAAGTTTACAAACCGTCAAGCCTGTGTTCGAATCCCTGGAACTTCTTATAAATTTAAGTTTTTCGTAAAAACTATAAAAATTGTTATTATTAAAGAAGAAAAAAAAAAAAAAAAATTGGCAAGAAGTTCTAAGCACGTTTTGATGTTTTTTTTTTTTTTTTTTTTTTTATAAAAAAGTCTTATTTAGCAATAAAGCTTTTTATATAAGCTATAGGGATAGTAAATTTCAACATATCGATGTGGCATTCCCCTTGGGTTTGCTACTAAGAGATTTCACGTCCAGAGTTCGATTATTGGCCAAAACTTCGAAAAATTGTTTTAAGAATTATCTTATTGTTTTTTTTTGGCCAGATTAAGCAACTGTCAAATATATGTTTAATTAATTAAAAATATTTCTCTGAAATTTATTAAATAAAAATTACATTTTAATTCGCCAGAATTGGAATACATACGAACATTTTAAAACTCCTTCCTATAAACATTTGGAAGATATCTTCCTGTAAGAAATTTACGCAATATCTTCTTTTTAGTATTAGGATGAAAAACATCAATGCAATATTTTTCTAATATTGCATTTTTATTAGTTTAAAGAAAATTAGGCAATAAACAATATATAACATTTAAATTTGTTCTTATTTTTATCCTCAAAATATCACCCTTCTTTCAGTAAGGTGTTGATATCCCATTGAGATCATCTGGAAGAAATTAATGCAATACTTTTACTTTCCAGCCACAATTTTTTCAGTTGTAGAAAAATTGTTGAAAATTAAAAAAAATATTTAAGAAATTTGTTTGTCTTTTAGTAAAAAATGGATGTTTTATGTGAGCGTTTCAGTTTTCGTTTCAGTTATGATGGTAAGATTTATATGCATGCGTGCTTTAGAAGATGTAAAAGATTTCTTTATTATATGATTTAAAGATTTTTTTAGTGATAATTTTTCAATATATTTAAAACATCCTCCAAAAGATCACCTAAATGATTATCTAGCAATATTGCCTATTTTTCTTCCAGGCGCACTGATTTCTTATTGCTTAGATGTATCGCCTGTGACGCACAATGGTGGAAACTTCCGCAATACGAATATGATTATTGCGGCAATAAAATTTTTTCTTCTAAACAACTCGAATTCAAATCACTTTCGTATTATTTTGCTTGTAGGGCTAGCTTTTAGTTCTTACTCCCTTGGCCGCAAGACATTTTGAAATTCTGAATTCAAAAAATAGTTTTACTTTAATTTGTGTAAAAAAAAATATATATTTTTCAACATTGTTGAATTTTAATTTTATTCAACATATAGTGTTGTAAATTGATTTTTATACTGTTCACATATCATATGAGAAGTACATATATTTCTGTGGTTAGAGGTAGCCATGGTTCGTATCCTCGTGAAATCCATTTAAATTTTGTTTTAATATGGGCATATTTTTTTTGAAAAAATAAATGGGACAAGTTAATCTGAATATGTGAGATGTTGCTTCTTAAAATATTATCACTTAACTGTAATTGTGTTTTAGGTTTTAAAATGTAGATAATAAGATGATATATCATGTTTGGTGGAATTGTGTCTTATAGCCCCAAAGTTAGAAATTCTTAAAAATTCTGAAAATTTTAAATTAGTCAGCTAATTTTAGCTTAAAATAACTAATTCTCATGTATTTTTTAGATTTTTTTTTATTCAGCTCTTCAACACAGATGGTCTGAGGGATCATACTAAGTCATATGCTCAAGGAGTTTTCGGGGACTATTTATGTTACAAATTTCCGATGTCATTGTTAATACCAGATTAGAGCAAAATTTTAATAAGAGATTATTCGACTATGTCTAGATATTTATGAAATATAGATTTTGTGAAGGGTATAAAAGATACCACTTGTTTTTACTTTAAATGATTTATGTAAATGGGGTCTAAATGTAATGAGAAAATATATTTGTGCTTAGAATTTTGCTTGATTAAAAACTTATTCATAAGAAATTTAAATAACAAGAGATTAATAAACGAATTTAGTATAATCCAAATACATTATTTCCATAGATTAAACAGGTAATATTTGAGTCAGTAGAATCTTTAACACATAACTTAAGAATCATATTTTAATGCTCTTAGTTTTATTTTCATTTGGTTTTCAGTTTATCTTAAGATAAACAAATTGTTAGATATTTAATGCTAAATGTTTGCTGGTTTATTGTGGATTGTGCACAAGATTCTTAAAATTTAATACAAAATTAAGTAGTACAAAATATTATTAGTATAAAATCTTATTATTTATGCAAATAGTATAATTTTAATATTCTTAATTTCTCCACCCTTCTCATCATTTCATATCCACTTTAATATTTTTAATTCCGCAAAACTTTCACACAATTTTCCCAAAGTATACGTTACGTTCATGCAGCTGTTAATATGAAACCAATCAACCAATAACGCACATGTACGAGTGAAAATGTCATTTAATAGCCATGTTAATCTTGTATATAATGCTTTTTCTGATTTTATGCGTATTTTTGTTTTAAACCAATAAGTTTAATAAGTTTAACACTATACTATTTGGGTTTTTGTGTGCATACAAATATACATCGTATACGCAATGGAATACAATGGAATAAATACAAATTCATTTAAGGAGGTATTAAGGAGGGTCAAAAAAATTTTGATTTAATAGGCAAGATTCTTTCGCATTATGTGGGATGGAACCGATTTTTAAACTTTTGTGACTTATAAATATTAAAGTTTTTTTTCCGGAACTCGAGAAAAATTGTGATTATGAAAATAAATAAAAAAATAAATTAAGTATCTACATATAAAAAAATCAAGTTTTCTCTATTTTCAGGTTATCTCTCAAATTGGTTCACAATTTTGTTTCTACACAACTACCCTACAAGCAAAATAATTTGAAAATTATTCGAATTCGTATTGCTTGAAAGAAAAATTTTATTGCCATAATAATCATATTGGTATTGCGGAAGTTTCTCCCATAGGGAGAGATTGTGCATTACAGAAGGTACATCTAAGTAATAAGAAATCAATACGCTTGGAAGAAAACTAGACAATTGCTGTTTATTCATCTAGGTGACAAAAAAAGAAGATACCACCAAATAATGTTCTGGAAGATGTAATAAATATATATAAAAATTATCACTAAATAAATCTTGAAATAATATAATATGAGTAATAATGAGTGATTAAAAATCATTAACTTTTCAACGGATTAATATTTTTGTCCACGACACAAAATTAGCTATCACACACAATACTATAATCGTTAAAAATTTACATATTTTTCATGTAAAATTAATGATGTATATATATATCTTATTAAAAGTCACTTAAAGCTTTTGAATTCTGAAATATGTTGGTCAGAAAATTGAACGCTTACTGACGTCAAATATTCAAACTTCGAATGGACGTCCGGACGGACATACTTAAAGCATCATATAGATATCAAATGATGCAAGAATTCCCAGCAAAAGCTTTACTTATCCGGTAAGCCAAAAAATTACATTACGAAATTTGGTAACTATTTACTTACAATTCTGGTGAAAAACTCATTACCTTTGTATGGAAATGTCATGGGTCCCCATTATTAAAGTACTTATTTAAAAAAGTCAAATAAGTAATTAATCGAATACTATAAAACTACAAAATGACTACAAAATACAATAAAAAATACAAAAGTTACCAGACTACATATCTGCAGTTAAATTAGAATTAGTTATTACTATTCTTCCATTCATTATACTCATTAAGAGCATGTCATTATTTGACTTTGTTTAAATAATGGTATAAATCACTACTTATTTATGTCATTAGTTATTTTACATTTTAAAATAATGAGATAAATAAGAACTACTCATTACTTTGTAACGTATGAAGTGACCACTACCCATTACCAAAATTTCTAAAATGTTTGCTGATAAGTAACTAAGAGTTATTCGTTATTTTGTTCGCCATATGTCATTTAATTTTCGTCATAATTTCTTAATTTGTTTCTGATTTATAAACAAAAGTGTTCTACTAAATAAAAGATCATCATACAAATTTCATATTTTTATTCAAATAAAATTAAATATTTCATTTAAACGTTAGATCTAACAATCATTGTGTCCATATGTGTTGTTTCATTTGAAAATTCACATTAGGCGCAATGTTAACACATGGATTTTTTGGAGTTTTGATTATTTTTTTGCTTTTGGGAGATTTTTTTCTTTTATTGAAAAAACTTAAATTATTACTTTTGTTTTATAAAATACAAAGATATTTTGCATTAAAAGTACTTCTACATCCAGTCTTGCACTTTTTAGCAGCTAAATTATATATAGATTAATGGAGGGTAACTTTCGCTATAAGTCAATATAAGTGGGATTTTTTGCTGGTTTTTGCAAAATAGTTAAAAACTTAGGTGAATACAAGAATTAAAAAAAAGGTTTTTTTTAGGTTAAATTAGTTTGAAAGGGGTAGCGTCTTCACGCCATGTACAAACCAGTCAATCCATTGTGATCTCTTTATAAAGGCCAAGAAAGAAAAAAACAGAGAAAGAGAAACTTTAGTAGATAAGGCAATAGAAAACAAATGTGGAACCTATAACCTATCAATCAAAAATGACTACCCCTAAGCCAATTTATCCCCATTACGAACCCTATAAGGTTACTAAATCCTTTGTCCGTAGCCTGCTCTCGTTCGTGTAGCATGTGGCTTCCAAACCACTTCAGTCTACTTCGCTGAAGCCCTACACAATGACAAAGTATATGCTCTACTGTCTCTAGCTTCTCTACATCATCGCACATCCTACAGAAGTCTGACATGCCAATGTCCCACTTACTAGTCATATTTCCTATTGCGGAGTTACCCATAATGACCCTTAGATTCCTACGACTCATACCCAAAAGATATTTCGAATCTGCTAGTTTAAGACTCTAGATACCTCTGAGTTCGTTCTATTCCGCCAAGCATGATTCGTTTTTCCTAAAGTTCATTCTCTTATGGCCACGAAATATGACTCAATTGGTATCCTAACCGATACCTCCACAAAAGACCTATCCAGATCCGATCTACCTCATCACCTATATAATTGCCAAGAATATTGCAGTGATCAGAAACCCAACAGAGTCTTATTCTGTAGGCATCAATTTCTTTCTGCACTCAAGCGCTAATCTGGACCTAACAAAATGACTTGTCATTGCCAGTAGTACTGCCTGACTATCCTCATAGATAGTTACCTCAGAGTCCCTTTCAACGTTCACCTCCAGTAATCCTAAGGCCTTTTAAATGCCTGAAATTTCCGCCTGAAAAATGCTACAACTATGAGACAATCTAAATGACCGTTTCATATCCGTTCCCATAAAGTAAACACCAGCCCCTGGCCTACTTCCTTCTTTGAGCCATCTGTAAAGATAGCCCAACCTCCTTGGAGCTTCTTCGCTCCAGCCTAGGGGTCCCTACTACGGATTTCAATAACGTGAGTAGCCCCGAAGTCAATCACAGTCCCGACATAACCCATTTGGGCGACCAAGAATAATGACCGACCATCAAATTCGACTTCATCAAGTATGCTAGCATGACTCGCTGTGAAGTTCCCTATTAATTCTAATTCCTTCAGTCTAAATAAGCTCCGTACAGCTATTTCTTTCACGAACTCCTCAATTGGAAGAAGGTAGAGAATGATGTCCAGTACTGCCTGAGGCATGCTCCTCACAGCACCTGTAATGCCTATTGAAACAAATCTCTGAACTTTAGAGAGAATATTCCTATAAGTTCCTTTTCTTAATGCCTCCCACCAGATCAAACATCCATAAGTGAGAATAGGTTTCGCAACCGATGTGTATACCCAATATGCAACTATTGGTTTGAGACCCCAGTTCCTCTCTATAAAGTTCCTGCATGGTAATAGTAGGTATTAAGCCCCTTCTTAGCCCTTTCCTGAGTATTGCTCCTCCAAGACAATTTGCTGTCCAAGTAAACACCCAGGGAGGTCAAGTACCCTTAAAAATATAACTTCCATTCCATTCCATACTGGTAGACTAAACACCTCAACCTTAGAACTCCTGGTAAACAGAACTAGCTCTGTCTTTTCAGGATTGAACCCCAATCCATTATTGCTGGCCCAAAGGGACAGTTCTCGCAGCCCTGAATGCATGACCTCGTTGATCGTAGGTAAAAATTTATCCGAGACCAGCATTACCACGTCGTCAGCGTAGAATAAAAGGTTTAAAAAAATTTTATATTGCAATTTTTAGAAACTAATAATTAAAGTTGCACTTGATAAATAATTGAATGTTAAAAAGTTAAATATTAAAAATTTTCCTATTAAAAATTATTTTTTTTATTATGATTAAATTTAGCTGATTTAAAAACCATATATCTCTTCAAAAAAAAAAGAGATACAATTAAAACTAAAAGCTGATTTAGAAAATTGAGAAAATTATTCTACATTAAGATCAATGTTAGAATTGATTTTCATGTTGATTTTCATGTTTTTACTTATTTTTGACTGCTCACATCAAAAAAAAAAAAAAAAATAAAAGTACATAGTGCGACATTCTATATAATTTTAATTAATTTCTCTTTTGAATTCACGTTGTAAAAATGTTTTCTTCAGATAGCCACTTAAGAGCAATATATTAATTAATTTTAAAGGGCTTAAATTATACATTACATATGTGTATATAGTCGTATTCTTTATTAGTATTAAAACTTAAATTAACACATTAACAACTGTGAACTGCCCTATTGAAAACACAAAAATTAATTAATTTATATAATAAACAACATGATTCACTTACGTATTTTAACTTTTATTTTGTTGTATTAATTTCTCACATTTTTTATTGTCACAGTCGGGAATATAGTCATTTTTAATTCACAATTTTTATTATATATTTTCAAGAATTTTATTTCAGTTTAATTGAATTTGTAGTATTTGTTATTTTTGTGCACTATTAAAGAGGTCGATATTATAATTAATTTATAAGATTTGATGTCATTAACTTCGTAATTTTATTAGATAAGTATTAAACTAGTACATAATTTTTTCATTAGTAATTGATATAACCCAGCAAAAAATATTGCTTACTTGAAAGTAGTAGCTCTACGTCTACACGAAGGCATTTTTGTTTCTTAACATTAGAAATAATATGGGCAGAATAACGTGAAAACAATTTAATTTCCAACTTTGTGTTAAGGAGTGTAGAAAACGTACATGAGAAATAAAATAAAAATCCTTTTTTATAGAAAATATTATTTTTTTTGCATTTTTATTCTTTTTTATATCTAAGGAACTATTACGACGAGAGTCCTCAAATTTTGTGGCAACTACTTTCTTATCATATTGCATTTATAAAATAAAAACAGATAGGGTCACGGGAAGGGCAGCCCCTAAATATTAATATTCACTTATCTGAATTAGCAATTCATTGAAAGTCTAAAAAATTGTAGAATATATTTCATATCAAATTTTGATCAGAGTGGATAGGTCGAGGGGTAGTAGTAGCCCCCAAATAAAGTAAATATTAGATATGGATTTAAAATGTTAAGCTAGTGCTTAATAAAAAATTAATATAGTCCAAAATTTTCGAAAAATCACTGCAAAATATTGGGTGAACATTTTTTGTTTTTTTCTGGCCTAATTTTTTTTAGGATATTTAGCCTTTTTGACATTTTGGGATATAAGATACGGACACTATGTGGGATATAAGAAGTGGCAAGAAATTCTTTTTTTTAAGAAGTTTTATTATTATTATTTTTTTTTTTATTTTAACAACTTGAAAAAAATTAATTTCTTTATGCTTCTTAGGAAATTGGGAAGTCTTAGAACTCTTGACACACAGTTAATTAGAAGTTAATTTTGTATCCAAAATATCTTCAGTGTTTATATATTGGTTGGTTATACTATTTTTGAGTCCACAAATTTTGTGGAAAATACTTAACTCTACTTATCTACTTATCTCTTATCATATTGTATTGACAAAATAAAATAAGAAAGATAGGGCCACGGGAAGGGCAGCCCCTATACAAAACAAATATTAATATTCTCATATCTGAAGTAGCAATTCATTGAAAGTCTAAAAAAGATGTAGAAAAAATTCCATATCAAATTTTTATTAGTGAGGAGGGGTCGAGTATCCTCCAAATAAAGTAAATATTAGATATGGCTTCAAAGTTTGCAGCGAAGGGCACGGGGTTAAGCTAGTGGCTAATAAAAAATTAATATAGCACCGAATTTTCGAAAAATCAGTACAAAGTATTGGGCCTAACATTTTTGTTTTTTCTGACCTAATTTTTAAGGAAATTTAGCCAATCTTGATTTTTTTAAGTTCAATTTGGCTTATTTTTCTCATTCCTCCTGGCGACACTGTGTGAGATATAAAAAGTAGCAATTTGTATTAAAGGTCTAATTTTCCAAGATATATTTTTTTAAGAAGTTTTAATTTTTATTTTTTATTTTAAGAACTTGAAAAAATTTATTTCTTTATGCTGCCTAAGAAATTGGGAAGTCTTGGGACTCTTGACGCACAGTTAATTAAAAGTTAATGTTGTATCTAAAATAATTTGAGGTGTTATATATTGGTTGGTTATATTATTTTTGAAACTTATAACAGAAAAGAATATCTACACAAAGTAATTTATCTGAAATGGTACATATACCAATGGTACAATTTATTTTTTGCAATTTTTTTTTTGCGAAAATAACGTCCTTGAAAATGTTGTAGTTTTACTTTAAAAAAAGTGTGATTTCAAATGTTCTGTAATTGGTTAAATATTTGGGTTATTTATACTGATTAGAATTTAGCAAAATTTACACATAATATTCCAAAATATATAAGCTTTATTATTAAAGAAAAATTTTCCTAATTTTCAAGACCCTTTATATAATATTTTTGATCAGGTAGCAACCTAGCATTTTCCGCTGTGCTGCAGTTTGATTACAAGGTTTATATGGAGAGACGTACTGTTGAATGGTTATCATTTAGTCATTTCAGAAATTGTAACTAAGTTCATTGGCATGCTTTAAGGTGGGTATTGGACCATTAACTTCATGTTAAAATATTTGAGAAAATATTATTTATTCATTTACCAGAAATTTGAATTTAAATGAAGAGGCTTTGCTTGGATGACAGATGAAAACGGGTACAATTATTTTATTTAAAATTAATGTTTTTCCAATTTGTTTGTATTAAATTTTATCCTGTAAGAAGCGCCTTTACAATTCGCTTTAATATGGTTTTTTCCCAGTAAATGTTTGACATAATTATTTCTGTGAATTGTGAAAAATTGTACTGATAATTACATTCATTAAATGTAGTTTTCCTTTTTTTAATCTCTCTTTTTTCTTTTATTAATTTTACGACTATTATTATTGTTTAATTATATTTAATGTTTAACATATTTTTCTCTTAAAACGTGATTGTTTTTATAGACATTTATTAACGTGGTCGTTGATATTGTTTTTTTTTTTTTTTTGTTTATTAATGTGGCAATGGTTTATAACTGTATTTGTAAATTGTATTGGTATATGTATGTATATAAATTTATTTAAGCTGGATCTCTATAAATAACAATATCATTTGTCAGGTTTATTTAAAATTTGTACTTTTAGTAACATTAATATCAGCTTTAACTGGTCTATAATAAAATTGAAGTTAAATTGTTGAATGCATTGCCTTGCATTGTTGAGTATAGAAATTTTATGGTGGGGGGGATTTGTGTAATTTAAGCCTAAGGAATGTAAACTGAATGTGAAATGAATGTAAGGACTTATGCAAAAATAAATTTTAATTAAAAAATTTGTACTTGCAAAAGGAAATAAGTTTTCAATTTAAACTATGTTAATTGGTAATTGGTAGGTTGAATTTATAAGATAAAAGAACAAAAATAAAATTTTAATAATATTTATTTTTCCCATAGAAGATATGTATTTTCAATTTAATCAAAACTAAGATTTCATTGTTACAAAATATAAATAATTTCCTTTTAAGGCCCTACTCTTACTTTCAGATTATTGATGTTGCAAATTTTTGTGTAGTTACTACTGCCACCATGACACTTTATTTTTTTTAATTTCCTGGTGAGCAGCTTTCACTGAACATACTTTTATTCATGTACTAATGACACAAGGGTGTCTATGAATTTCATGAATTTTGGGTACGAGTATTAAGTAAAGTTTGTTTTATATTTGTTATATAAATTATTATACCCTCCACACACCACCACCAGTAGTGCAAGAAGAAATACTAAGTTTGCCGTTTTGTGTGTAACAACAAAAAAATATACGTTAAGATCCCATATATATTCTTGGTCGATATCAAATTCTGAGTCGAGGTAGCTGTCTGTCCGTCTGTTTGCTGAAAACGCTTATGTTCAAACAATTTGACTTATTCGAATGAAAATCATCTAAGTTATTTATTGCCTTCAAGACTAGCTTGTAATTGCAAACCAGCCAATTCCGTGCCGCAGGAAAAAAGTTATAGAATTATATCTGGACCAAACCCTAAAACTAAATTAAAATTGACAGACAACTTTTCAATACAAAATTAATGGATTTAAATAAAATTTAGCCCAAATATCTTAGCCAAATATCTGTTCACTTCATATTACTGCCAAAAATTAGCTAAATCGGTGCAGTAGAAGTAAAGTTATAGACAAAAATGTGAACAGTTTCATGATTTTACCACAAAAGTCGCTGTCGCACAGTGTGCGATTCAAAAGATGAAATGGAAATAATTATGAAATTTCGGAACGGCTGCTCCGGTTTCAATAAAATTTCATATAGTGATAGGACAGGCGAGTTTAAGATTTGAGTTCGAATCATACAGGTCAACATTGGGCGGGTCCACAGGGTCCCAAAGTTTAACACCTTGGGTATAAAATTTTTTAAAAAACGATCCTGATTCCTTATGTCTGAAACGAGTTGAAAGATTTTTACATAGGAGGATTCTAATGGTCGATATCCACATACAACATTTTCATATGCGTATCTTATCTTTTTTAAAATATTAAAATTTTTACTTTTTAACCTGCCTTGTTGAAACGACATAATGTTATAATTTGTATGTGGAGTGCATGTGTGTGCGTTTGCTTAAATATGAATGTCATACAAATACTTTGAATTTGACGTATGATCCTGGTTAGTGTTGCCAGTCTGGCCTTTTTATGGCTAGATAGATCTAGCTTTTTTTATTTTACTTTTAGCCTTAAAATTTTCGTTTTAGCTTTTAGCTTTTTTTCTAGCCTTTTTTGATTCTTAAAATTGTCTTAAAAAGGCTAAAATGTTACACTCAAAAAATTTTTACATTAACTGATTGAAGTTTGTTTAAGATATTTTTACTTAAGTTAAAAATTAATGAAAATATAGTTATTTTACAAAGAAAATTATTTTTGAACTTTTTGTACACGTTGTTGAAAAAACAAACTACCATAGAAAATTATTTTTGTACAGTTGATATTATCAGTTATTTTCTTTTTCTTATATAGCATTTTTATTTTTTCTATTTTTTTTTCGTAAAAGTTTCCTTTATTTTTTATTGAAAATATTTTGTGAAAAAAATGCTTGAAAAGATTTTTTAAAATCATAATAAAAAAATATTTCGAATTTTTTAATTTCTACTTAAGTTAATTAATTACTTGTAGAAGACTGCATTGTACAAGTTATATTGGACACTCGGCAGAATGGAATACATTTTCTAGTCAACCACGACCGTAATCAGCACTTTTCAGCATCGCAACGTGGTGTTCTCTGTAAACATCATCTATTTAACTTATAACTTTTCGGGAAATGGAATCTGTAAATTATTTTCCTTTATATGTTATTAAGTAAGACGAATGGTATATGACAGAGATTTTTTACAATTATTTTGTATTCTCTTTTTTCAATTATAATTGTTTATCAACATAATTTTTTAAATTTTATTCGAAAAGTTTGGAAACTACAGAATTGATAAATACCAAAATTTTCTCTTCTTACATATAGACTAAAATACATAATTGACCATAGCTCCCATTTAAACTCCTCTTCCGAAAATCACTTTAACGTGCATAAATCCCATACGAATGCTAGTATCAAGTTAATATTCGACAAAAATAAGTTTTATGTAAGTAGAAACAACATTGCCAAATTTTATAAGCATCGGTCCATAACTTATAATAGCTCCCATATAAACTCACTTGCATATAATCATCTGGATATTAGTATCAAAGCATTATTCTGTTATTTATATAGTTTATTTTAAATTTAGTAACTTTGGCCACAGATGTAATATAAGTTTCCTTCCCGAATTTTTATGCTCGTACACAATGACATTATATAGGGTATCAATAGTCGGTCTTGACCGATTATATCTTTCTGGTTTTAAATTATATTAATAAATAGTTTTTATTAATTCCGTATTGCGAGCTAAAATTAAACGTACCTAAAATTATGAAAGGGGATGACATTTCTAACAACTTGACCGAATTTAAACTTTCTACCATGATTGGAACAGGATGCTACAAGACCATTTATGTCGATGAACAAATCTCAAAACAAATCTTAAAATTTTATTATCACCAATATTAGTGATAAATACATCAAGCGATAGCTAAGGAAAAATAAATGTATCTATGTTTTTTTATTTTTTTAAAAATAGCAATAGGAAGGATAAAATTGTCATTTTAATAAAAAGAACTCATATAAAAAAATTACGTAGAAATAAAAGGCAAAACCTTACCAAGAAATTTTCTATAAAATATCCCTTTTGCAGGTAAAAATATTACCTGAAAAAATAGGAAAAACGGGTATAATATTTCTTCTTTTATCGTTCGATGTAAACATCATTAATTTTGGTGAGAAAAACTATTTGAAGATTTTTTATGGAGTCATCAACTTAAATGATCGTGTAGCGTCCTGTTTCAATCATCGTAGGAAGTTGTAATTTGGCCAAGATGTTTCAAATCATGTTCCCTTTAATAATTTTTAAGTACGTTTAAATATGCGATACACTTCAGTTTTTTTCATATAATTTTGATCCACCCTAATGTACATATATTAAAAAAATTTAGTAAGTCCTTAAAATTAGTTCAGTCACTTTTGATTTGCAGAATGAAGCGCCGCAGACGAATATTTTTGTTAAAAATAAATAATATCGATTTCTTGTGTGATTTAATACATGAAAAATTCTTAAATGGATGATTCTGTAAAAATTAAATTATTAATAGCTAATAAGAAGTTATTTTCTCGTTGTTGAAGTACACACTAGCATTTTAGCTTTTTTAGGGACTTTTAAAAATCAAAAAAAGACTAGAAAACCCTAGAAGCTAAAACGAAAATTGTAAGGCTAAAGCGAAATCAAAAGGATAGCTTTAGCCTCAAAAAGGCTAAACTGGCAACACTGGTAGGAATGCACAATTTGCCTGGATCTTTTGTTAGACAAAATGTTATGACAACGAAATTAAATATTTATAGAGTAAAAACTTTCTTTATTCCGGTTTAAAAACGTTTTAAAGCATTCAATTTAAAAAATACCTGTAAGAGAAAAAAAATGAATAATTAAAGACCATAGAATACAACTAGAAGTTTATGTGAGAGGCACCTCGAATTAAATTTTCACAAAAATTACTGATTTTTTTCAAAACACAAAAACTAAATATATGTGACTACATGTATTTTGTTGTTGATTAAATTAGATTTTTGACAATTGAGTCAGGGTTTTTTCCTCTCATATAAATATCTACTTATTAATCTGCATTAAAGACTTTGAATACTTCAACAGAACAAAAAATTCGAACAAAAAACAAATCAAACAAAAAATTATATTGAATTGACTTTACTTTATAAAGTTTGTTATCATTTTCATTTAAATTATTTTGTTCAAATTTTCATTAATCTTCTTTAAAACTAAAACTTATTTTCTCAATTTCTCTTGCCATTTGTTGCTCTCACCATGATATTCGCTAACAAACCTAACCCTACCTCAATATTCAACATTAATAACAACAACTAAAATGTTGTTATTTATGACAGCTTCAACTCCTTATAAACTATATAATACAACTACTCCAATTTTAAGTATGTACAGAAGTAGTGTAAAGTATGCTGAGCTTTTCTTGGCTTAAAGTTTTCCACATAGTCTAAATACTTTAAACTTCATTCACTGCAGCAACTATTCCATGATAAGCAGCACACATAGAGTAACAACAATTTTAGTCTACACTCATCTAATACAGTCTTAACAAGAATCATTTTCTGTACAATACTATAGTAACTACAGTAATTTATTAAATGTTTAAAGCATTAATGCCATTAAAGTGTCATCGTTATAGAATAAATTCAAGTAAGAGGAAACGCAGAATTGTCTATGTATTATACATATATGAAATAATTTATATACAAAAATGCTTTAATATTTTAGAGTTTATGTTGCACTCATTGTTTCATTAAACTTAAACATACTTATATTTTAAGTAAGAAAAGCTTTATACTTATGTGTTTGTCACACATATGATCATATCATGGGTTCCTTGTATACAATTACAAACATCCAATAAACGTAAAAAAAAACCCAGCAAACACGATGTCAAACGTTTGAAATATGATTACTTAAACGTTTCATATCAAACGTGTTTCTCAAATTTGTTTCAAATGCAGGTAGAGGTTTGAATTAAAAATTTTTTAAATCCATTTTTTTTTGTACTTTAAATGGTAAAGTTTAATCACTAAATCATAGTTTTAATTATGAAATACGATATTTAAATGACTTAATAAAAAAAAAACTTATTTTAATTTTCTTGTCATAAATTTAAAATTATATTTCATTTTCATTTAGCATTTTGTTACAAAACAACACGACTTAAAACGTGTCTGTGTTATTAAGAATTTCTGAAATAAGAGAAAAATCACGATTGACCATTAAAAATAAAAATATTACTTAAATATGAGCAAAATGAAAGAAGGCCTAGACTATAGATTATAGCCTATACTATAGACTATAGACCAGACAATAGACTATAGCCTAGGCTATATTCTAGGCTATAGTCTATAAACTATAGACTTCGAGACTTAAAGGGAAAAAATGCCTACAACCGACATGTCCAATCCTAATGGATAAGATAGTTAGGACACTGTTTCCCGAACATCAAAGAGATAGATACTCAGTAAATATAACAGAATATATAGAGAACATACCATTAATAACGGAGGAGGAAATAAACCAGATTGCTAAAAAAATAGGGAAGAGAAAAGCTGCGGGTTCGGACAATATACCGAACAAAGCTCTTAAACTGACAGTTACGAGAATGCCAAAAATCTTCGCTGAAACATTTGATGAGTGTTTAAAGGTTTGAAGGTATCGTAAGTTTGAAAGAATCGTAAGTAGTAGAACAGAAAATTGTGCTACTATACAGATGATGGAATCAAGACATACGATATAACGGCAGGCGTTCCACAGGACTCAGTACTTGAACCTTTGCTATGGCACATCATGTACAATGATGTCCTCATGTTAAAAATACCAGGAGAGTCGAATATAATAGGTTTCGTGGATGATATCGCCGTGATGGTCACGGCTAGATATATTGATGAAGTAGAGATGATTGCTAACGAAGTCACCCAAATAATTGGATAATAGGTGAAAGGTTCTGGACTTGAATTAGCAGAGCACAAAACAGAAGTCGTTCTGGTCACAAGCCGTAAGAAACTCGAAAAAATAAGGATCAAGGTGGGGAAGTATGAAATGCCATCCAAACCCAACCTTAAGTATCTAGGAGCTAAACTTCAAAGCGCATAGAAAGAATGATGCCAAACGTAGGAGGCCCCTGGCAATCTAGGAGAAAAATAGTTACCACGGTAGTAAGCTCGCTGATTCTTCATTCGGCTCCTATATGGTCAAGAGCCCTTAAAATAAAATCGGTAACAGGAAAACTCCTATCAGCGCACATAGCGTTGCGTATAGGCAGTTCTTTTCGCATAACATCGGAAGATGCAGCGTTTGTCATTGCAGGAATAATTCCAGTAGACATTCTAGCCGATGAAGCGAAACGTATGTATGATCGTAAGCAAAGAGAGGAAGATATTACTGGTATTAAACGTAAACTAAAGAGAGATACATCAATAGTATTATGGCAGTATCGATGGGAAAGAAGTTGAAAAGGAAGGTGGACCTACAGACTCATACCAGACATTCAAGTTTGGCTAAATAGAGAATACGGTCACTGCGGCTGTAGAAGTTATCTACACAGGTTTGGTTTGGACGAATCGCCGATATGTCCCTACTGTCCCAACGTAGTTGAAGATCCCCAACAAGTCATGTTCTACTTAAGGATTGAAGAGGAAAGAAGAAACTTCTTTCTATCAAACTCGATAGAGGCTAACTAAGCCTATCCGGCCTTGCGATGCAATATCGTAATAGACAGTTCCACAGGGCACTCGGATGACGAAGGAGGTGGTTTTAGTCGGTAAGAATCCGACATAACCCGTTGATCCTTAAGTCCCATCGGGTATCTTTTGACGGATTTTTCGAGTATTTTCCCTATGGTGTCCATAAGGCAAATTGGTCTATATGGCGAGGGATCACCAGGTGTTTTTTAGGCCTTGGAATTAACACCAGCATCTGTATCTTCCACTGATCTGGAAAAACACCTTCCTTTAAACACTCATCAAATATTTCAGCGAATATTTTTGGCATTCTCGTAATTGCCAGTTTCAGCGCTTTGTTCGGTGCTATAGTCTAGGCTATATTCTAAGCTATAGTCTATAATCTAGGCTATAGTCTAGTCTTTGATTTATATTTTCTTAAATAATAATCTAACCAAAACTCATATCTATCGTCTAGATGGTAAGACTATAGACTTTTTTCCCATTAGACAGATGAAAATCTTTGATAAGATTCTAACGATTATAGATTAAGCATGAGTTATGTCAGATTCATACCGACTAAAACCACCTCCTTCATCATTCAGCAACCCTGCGCAACTGTCTACGAAGATATTTCATCGCAGGGCAGGAGAGCCTTATATAGGCTACGTCTGGTGTTTGGGATTTCTTCAGCTTCTCTACCATTGTAAGTTTTTCGTGGATTTTAGGATATTGCTATTTTCTCTCTTACTAAGGATGATGTCGACGATAGTTTGCAGATTCAGTTGGCTCCCAGGGACTTCTTCTGTTTTCTGTCGATCGTGGCAAAAGCGTGCGCGGTTGAACACGACGTGTTCTGGATCGTCTGCTTTGTTTGGGCAGTTAAGGAAATATGGCGGGTTGTCTAACCCGAATCTGTACAGGTAACTTCTTTATTCCCCGTGGCCTGAAAGAAACTGCGTTAAGTGGTAATTTACTTTTCCATGTCGTCTTCTTAGCCACATATTTATTCGCATGATTAGTTTAAAGCCTTTGGGGCTTCCTTCCCATTTGCTCTGTTATTGTCTTGAAGAAGCTTCTCTTTCAAATTTACGTACACGAGTGCCTATTTGATTTGGATCTCTTCTGATTTGATCCAAGCGTTTAGCTTCATCAGCCAAGATATCTACAGGAATCATTCCCGCTATGACATGGACCACTTCGTCGGATGTTGTTCGAAAAAAGCAGCAAATATTGTTATCAAATCATTATATATTGAAAGGATCATTATATATTATATATTGATAGGACAAAATTAAAAGTCTGTACAAAAGAAAAATTTACAAAAAATTAAAAATGCAAATTACTTTTATTTACGTTCCACATGTGGTCGCAATCCATATTTGAAAAAAGTTTCAGAATTACATTTAACAATGATTTGATAATAATATCATTTCTTATTTTGACAATTAATTCCCTTTTTGTTGAGAAAGCTATTATTTTCAAGTTATTTTCAAATAATTCTCAAATTTCTTACATTTGAGAAAGGACATGATTTCAAATCCCTCTCAATTTGATATCAATCATTTGTGTTTGCTGGGAAAGAAGAAAGCATTAAAACGGAAATGGAGTCAACAATGATGACATGTTTGACTCTGTGTATGCATGAGTGTTGAAAGGATTAAAAAAGGAGGAGAATAGTTAATACATACTTATGTACATTAAAGAGCCACATGAAAAAAAAGTAACAAATGTATCCCTCTAGAAATGAAGACTGGTCTGTTCTTATATGAATGCCAAAATATTACATCTGAATATTTAAATTTACGTGAGCTGGACCATTTTAATAACACCTCTAAAAATACGTATTTCTTTTAAAAATATTATCGAAATTTTCCTTAAAAGAAAATTAATTTGTAATTGTAATAGACGCATACTAACGTTTGGAATATGCATTTAAATAATTGTTATGTCTCTTTTTAGTCAATGAATATTATGATTTTACTAAAGTTTTTTGCCATATTTTCTATGTTCAAACATATCATTTTATATATTTCTGACATTTTCAACATATATTGGGTTTGGAACAGTCTATCCTGATACTATTGAAGATTATATGTAACTAACCCTTTAATAGTAAGAAGGTCAATTTTATGCATTTATTTCCCAAAAGGTTAAATTAGCAATTTTTGCAAGTCACATGGAAGTATTTGTTATACTTAAATATGGATGAGTTTATGAAAAATATAATAAGTTCCTTTAAAACCGTGATAATAATCGAATAAAAAAGATTTTTGAAATCTAGTCACTATTTTATACAAATTTATGGTTTTACGATAAATATAAGCTTTTGGTGACGTTTGTTTTCTTTATTAACCATTTATTTGACAAAAAAATTAACTTAACCAGTTATGGACCGGAAATCCCAAAATATTACTTGTGCAACTAAAGGATTAAATAAAAACATATATTAATAATATTGAATGAGACCCTTCTAATGTGCCCAAATTATTCAAACTTTAATAAAATAGCATTTAAAATAAAATCATAGAAAATTTTAATATAATTTTAATTTCGAGAGAATTAAGACTAATTTTAAAATTTTTTCCACTGACTATGTTTTAAACGCCATTTGTCTATCATAAAAAAAGTACTGTTGATCGAAAATCATATTTTTGGATGGAATTTAAAAATGATCTAGCTCACATGAACAAAATAATTAAACCGAAATATTTTGGGGATTGGTTTAAAACGTATACATCTTAAATTTAGGAGGGTACCTTTGCAACTTTTTTTTGTCCCCATACAAATCAATGCACTTTAATATGGATAAGAATTTATTAAATTAAATAAAATTTTGCAAAAAATTTTCTTTAAAATTCCTTAAAAAATGCCAAAGATTTTGGCCAGGTTTTATATTGTTCCTTTAATGTATATTTAAATGCAAACTTAAGATAGGTCAAATCTAATACTCGTTTTGTTTTACAGTTTACAACTTAAGTTGACAAGAAAATAAATAAAGAGCTCAAATTATAGATATATTTTATTTATCCTAAAATGTAGGATAACAAATTATGTTATGTTGTGTTATTTTGTTATTGAATATTTTTTAATTTAAATTACTATTTGTGTATGGTAATTCCAAAAGTCATTATAAATTACCAAGAACCGCAATTTCATGAAAAGGCATGTTTTTTGCTTTTACTCCTAAAACAGTTTAAATTAAATATCTTTGCGAATCAGAAAATTTGCTTTAAAATAGCTTCAATTTGTTAGTGCATATTCTTGCATATTTTGTTGAAAATTCATGTTTTTGTACAGTTTATCATAAATGATCATTTAATATCGAGTTATGCATATGAAATATTTGTTTTCGATGTCGTTTGTTTTTATAAAACAACCATGCATTGATTAAATTAGAAAAATCGATCCATCATGGAGAAAATAGTCAGTGAAAGAAGTTTGTTTCAAATTTGGATTCAGATAAAGACACAATAAACGCCTTGTACCATATAATCGAAATCATTAAAAAATTCATCCACTGCATCTGTTGATATCGAATAGGCTAAATTTTACATTTCAAAATATAGAGCAAACTCTGTTATTTATTTAAATAAAAATATTTATTATTTAATAAATTTTAAAAAAGAAGTGCATATTTTATTTTTTCTGAGGGCATATTTAAACATTTTTAGTGCATGTTTTAAGCGGCAAAACACATCTTTTTAAGTGCATGAACTTCCTATCCCTGTAAATAACAAACTTTTATTTTTTGATGCAACCCTAATGTGGCACAAAAATAAATAAAAGAACTAATAATTTACAAAAAAAAAAAAAAAAAAAAAAATGAAATAAGTTGAAGGATGTAAAGAAATCTTAAGATTATGAGCCGTAAATTAAAAAGATGTTAGTGCAAAATATGTAACTACAAATATATATATATATATATATATATATATATACTATCTACCATTTGAATAAGGAATCACATTTTTTTTTAATTTAATTAAGTATATCTCCTAAACTAAAGTTCAGAAAAAAATATTTTTTTGCGCAATCAAATTTCAAAGTGTTGGCTTTAGTTTCCTGAAGAAATAAAAAATAAACATATTTTGTTATACTAAAATAATAAAATTATACTAAAATTATGCATTTATTTAAAGACATGTATTTCTGTGGTACTTTTTCATGTGTCACCTGAATAAGGAATATTTTAAAACTAAGCAAACTGTAATTTATTTTAAATTTTAGGTTATAAAAATGAAAGTTATTATCTTCATCTTTTTAAAATTTAAAATAATTTTATTATATTTTGCATTTGTATTTTATTTGTTTATTTTTTATTTGCTTATTTTAAATAAATATTCTTTTTTAGACGTCAAGCAATTTTCGTACTTAGCAAAAGTTTTCAATCGTAAAACAATTTTAAGAACTTAAGTACGATTTTGCTACTAATTGGGCAGTATAATACGGGGCCTTAAAATTTGTTCAATATTTAAAATACTGATTTAAAATACTGGAACACACAATTAAATCTGATATTATATATTTAATAATAAATTAAGAATTTTGTCAAATATATTTCTATATTAAACGAAATTTCCCGTGGTGCGTATAATTAATATTAATTAGGTCACAAATATAACATATGTTAAAAAAAAAAAAGCATAACTATCATATTATTGGCCATTTTTTTATATTTATTTTTAATTTATTTAGGTCAAGTCATTATAGCATCATTTCTAAATAAAATTTCTTTCAATATTTTATTAATAAATTTTTATTTAAGAATTTATTTCTCCTAAATATTGATTTCATTGATTTTTAAGTTCATTATTAATTGACCTGCTTTTTAGCAATATAAAAATTTAGTTTCATTTTACCTAAAGAATTTGGAACATTTTTTATTTATAGCTATTTATGAATTTGTTTTTTTTCTCAATTTTATTTTCATCCATAAATTTATTTTGCATTTAAGAAAAAAAAAAAAAAAAAACTTTTATGACAATTTAAATGCCAAAATTTTTGTGTTGTTATTTGTAGCTTAAATAAATATTTTTTTTGTTGTTTGTATGGCACATTTACTACATCAACAACGTCATCATTATCATCATTGGCGTTAACATCATTATTATATAGATGCTTATCATCAATTGTCGGCAGCATTGTTATCACAAAAAGGCAAAAAAAAAAAATAAATAAAAAAAAACCAGTCACACTTTCTTGTGCACATTTGAAATTTATCTTAATATAAATAAGAGAGAGAGAGAAAAAAAAAACAAAAAACTACCCTCCACCAAAAAGTACTATTTTAACAACAACTTGTTGTTGCTTGAGCCAGTTATTGACAGTAGTAGTACAAAGTCCAATATTTGTTTGCATTGTATTTTTTATTTCTCTCTGCTTTCTTTGGGTTCTTTATTTAATATTTATTTAGTGAATTGTTATAGTTTATTTGTTGTAAAAAAAAAAAAAATGGCATGAAGAAAAGTACTCGTACTAACAAATGCTCGTCGTAAGTAAATAAATTTCTTATACTAGACAAACATTTATTTGTATTAAGGAAAATATAAAAATATTAGTTTTGCTCTAGGGGAAAATTAATGTTTTTTTACTTTGCATAAATTTTAAGAGGATAATAAGTTATTATTTAGACTTGAACTTTTTTAGGAGATAAAAAATTTTTACAATTCTTTCTAGGTACTTTTATCCTATCAAAGTAAAATCTCAACAAATCATTTTAAATTCAACTAAGGATCCAAAAAACATTCAAATATTCAATAAATATAACAAATATAAGGATATGGAAAAGTATTGGATATACTGAACCTAATATTTTTGGTAGAAAATTTAAAGAATTATTTAGGTAAAATTAAACTTTCGTTAAGAAATAGGTCAATTAATTATGATTATTAGATCCGTGAAATCAATATGCTATAGGCAAGGACCGTAATGATTATATAAAATAGAACTGAAAAAATAATGATTAGTTTTGATTTTTATTTTTTTGCTTAACTTTTAATGAATATTGCTTTTTTATTTTTTCACCAAATTTTAATTATTATTTACGAGTTTTATTTTTTTGCTTAAAAATAATGATTATTTTGTGATTTTTATTTTATTGCTCAAAGAATAAAACTTATTTCCAATTCTTAGTGAAAAATTAGGTTTTCTTTGCTATAAATTCGATTTAATAACAAAATTCAGATTAAAAAAACTTATGATTTTTCATAAAAATCAAAATTAAACAAAATCAAAATTAACAAAAATTAAAATTTTTAATAAAAATAAACAATTTTTTGAAAGATTTGTGGTAAAATCTAAATTTTACTGAAAATGATTTTTTTTAAAAAAAACTCAAGTTTACTATAAATCAAAATTTTTATTAAAAATCAAAATTTTTTCTAAAAATTAAAATTTGTAATAAAAATAAAAAATTTTATTAAAAATCAAAATTTTTACTACAAATCTAAATTTAACTGAAAATAAGTTTTTTTTTTTACAAAAAATCAAGTATTTTACTGTAAATAAAAAATTTTTATGAAAAATCAAAATTTTTCCTAAAAATTAAAATTTGTAATAAAAATAAAAAATTTTGTTAATAATCAAAATTTTGATTATAAATCAGTTTTTATTAAAAACCAAAATCTTTACTACAAATCTAAATTTAACTGAAAATAAGTTCTTATTTACAAAAAATCAATTATTTTACTGTAAATCAAAAAAATCAAAAATTTTCCTAAAAATTAAAATTTGTAATAAAAATAAAAATTTTTATTAAAAATTAAAATTTTTATTAAAAATCATTTACTAAAAGTCAAAATTTTTAGAGTGGATTTTTTTGTAAATTTAAATTTTTGTAACAAATTTAGATTTTTAGTGAAAAATATGATTTTTTATAAGAAAATTATGATTTTTTGTAAAAAATTAAAATTTTTAGTAAAATTTTTGAGGTTTGTAAAACTTTAGGGTTTTAGTTAAAAATTGAACTTTTACTGATGTTTACACAAAATTAGGGAAAAAGAAAACAATTCAAGTTTTATTTTGTGAGCAAAAAGATAAAACTCACAAAATAATCGTAATAAGTTAAGTGAAAAAATAAAATTATTTCTCTCTCTCTCTCTCTCTCTCTCTATATATATATATATATATATATATATATATATATATAGATTTTGACTTTTTTCGCTAAAGAACTCAACTCAGTCGGTCCATTAGATATCCATTAGATATATTGGCCAAAACGCATTGCTGACCGATCGATCACAAATATATTTTTTGAATTTCGGTTTTTTGAAATCAACTAACCGATTTTGTCAATAACTCGGTTGTTTATGAATGATCTTTTTTTGTTGTTTATTTACTGTCGGCTTTCCTAATAGCTGCTGTTTTCATGGATGCTGAAAAACAACAACAGCAATAAAGCACCTATGTAAGCTACAAACTTTGTTCTTTTATAGAAAGAACGGAAATTTTTTAAAGAATTTTTGTCTTTAAAAAATGAGTTAAGTTTATCCATGATAAACCGAATTATAGGCCAAAACGCGTTATTAGATTTTTTTAAGCTCCTTTATAAGCTATGGGCCTCACTCTTGCGTAAATCTGTCACAAATATTTTTTTCGCATTTCGGCTTTTTAAATCAGTTAAATCGATCCACGAATATCTTCCTTAAATATATGCGAACTTCTGTAAAATTCCAAAGTATTAAATTTGTTATTAACTAGTTTTTATAGACATGATGGATGCACGAACAGATAAATAAACAAACTTACATCTGATTTTTATAATATATGTGCGGATATAAGGATTTATAAAATTTTTATTATATTTCAACATAATATGAAAATGCAAATTATTTAAAGCTTTTTTTACACTTTCATATAACACATCTCAACAAGGTGAAGGTTATATGAGATTCGGCACAGTACAATATAGCACTCTAATTTTTTGTTATTCAATCCGGATTATCGAGGTTATACTATATTTATGAAATTACAAAATTTCCAATAAAATGTTCTCTTTAAATGAGCAAAATCAAAATTTTATTACAATTTACATTTTTGTTTAAGTGTTGAATATCAAAAATTACAAAATTATTTTAAATAAATAAACAGAATTTTACATAAAATCCAATATTTAGCAAAAAATAAAATTCTTGAAAAGTTCGTCTAATAAATGCTCTGATTTTTAGTCTGCAAAAAAGTTATTTAAAAATGTACTAAATACTGAAAAGTGGTATTAGATTTTTTATAATTAATTCTTCATATAATATTTCAAAAAATAAAATAATAACTATGTTCTAAATTGGGTAATAAACTGTTTGATTATGTACATAAAAATGTTTCAGTTTTCAATGAGATTTGAAATTAATGAAAATTTTGTTTTCCATTTTAATTTATGACATCAAAAAATTGAGAAATTTTTCCCATGAAACATAACTCAAATTCTTGAACGATTTTCATTGGGTCATATTCTGTTTTATTTATAAATTTATTACAATATCATAGAAAAAATTTCAAAAACTAATGAGGAAGCGAAAAAATAAGTTCTAAAACTGAAAAAATTGTAGCTTTTTCTGGCTTTCTTTTTTAAAACATTTAAAGTTCAATTTAGCCTCTCATCTCCTGGCAATACTGGTTTTTACAAAGTTTATTGTGCTTCACATACGTTTTAAAGATAGCATTAGTTACTATTGCTAAAACGCCATTATTTAGCTGCAGTTTTAATTTTTAGAGAAAAACCCGACTGATAATGTTTTTATAGTACAAAACTAGAAACTAAAAAAACATGTGCAAATAATTCGAAAAGTGCTACAAGAAGTGCTAGATCCTGAATTAATTTTTTTTCGTGCAAACTGAGTTGAAAAAGTGCTAGATCTAGCACTAAAAATGCTAAATTGGGAACACTGATACTAGCGTCCATATAAAATTTAAGCATTTAGATTTTCTAAACATTATTTCACAAACATTATGTAGAAGCTAATTTTAGGCTAATGGTAACAAAAAAATTTGGTATCATAATTTCCACATAAATAGAAATTGAGTAAAAATCATGTTGCGGGAACCATTTTTATGACGATTTCAGCCGAATTTACTTGAGTCCTCTTTGGAAAGAAAATTTAAATTTGCAAAATATCAAATATAAAAAAAAAATATTATTAAGAATTTTGTAAATTTTAAAATATAATTTGATCATAATATTTACATTTATAACGGATATATGGACTGACGGCAACCATTGAATTGGTTCAATACATTATTTAGTGCTACGTTAAACTCCTGCAAGTGGCTAGATAATATTTTCTTAGTTAATTATAAGCAGGAAAACCACAAATATTCAATTATATATTTTTTCCTGGACGTTGAATAAAGCCATCGATAAAATATTTATTTATTTCAGAACAAATAAAGCATTTTGGTGCCCATTTGTAAGTGAATATTTTTGCATATTTTACATTAAAATGACATATTTTTGCATTCAGCAATTTTCAGTGCATATTCACAACATATTTTTTTATTCTTAAGACATATTTAATCTTTTTAGAGCATATTTTGAAATTTGAGGATATTTTTTTATACCTCATGGGATTTTTCTTAAATTTGATTTTATAAAAAAAAATCCAAAAATGTTCAGCATTTAAAATTAAATTTAATTTTGTTTAAATGACTTGTAGCAATGAGATTGTAGATTCAAAAACAGATTAACTAATCTCATTTAAGTCATTTTTAATAGATCTTAATTAAAGCTATTTTTGAAATGTAATATAGGAGACATAATAGCTTTTATACTTGCCCGAAAAGTATCAGTTAATTTTGTAAAAACGACATTTTTTAATGAATATTTTTAAACATAATGTCTCTTTGCTTGCTTGCCACTTTTAACATTTTCCAATATTTTGTATATTTTTATACCCTACATCACCAAATGTGATTGGGGTATTATGCGTTTGCGCTGATGTTTGAAACGCATACAAAAAGTTATCCATCAACCACCTTAAAGTATACCAATCTACTCAGTATAACTTTTTAAATCGATTTATCGATATCCGTCCGTCTCGCTGGACAGCTGGCTGGCTATCCATGTAAACCTTGTAAAGATAATTTAATGAAATTTGGCACGTGGTAGTGGTCGATTATTTTACCTAGAATCCATATAAATGTCCCCTTGGAATATAATTTAAATACTCAAAAATGTCTTAAAAATAAGAATATTTTAATGAAATTCAATGCAAAGAAGTTCTGCATAAATATGAATCTTTGTACCAAATTTTATGAAGATCAGTCCAAAATTGACCATAGCTCAAATATAAACCCCTCTTCCGAAAATCACTTTAACGTGTATAAATCCCATACGAATGTTAGTATTAAGTTAATATTCGACGCAAATAAGTTTTATGTAAGTAGAAATAACATTGCCAAATTTTATGAGAATTGGTCCATAATTTACCATAGCTCCCATATAAACCCACTTCCAGGAATCGCACTATTTATTTATTTATTTATTTAATAGCCAATGAAATTACAATTTCTTACAGGCTAGCATATATATTATTCTTAAAGCTTTTTACAATAAAATATTTTCATAATCATTCAATAACAAAAACTTATCATTTAACTAAGTTAAAAATACTCCTGTAGAACCTGTTGAATTGATTGCATATACGTCTCATGGGATCAAAGTTGGCATAATTGGTTCGAAAATATTTTATTTTTAAAGTATAATTTCTAGTTGGATGATTTTGGATTACGAATTCGATCTTATGAAGCAGGAACTTAGAATTAATTGAACCGTTTACTAAAATAATTACAAATGAAATATTCATATATTTTCTCCTACTTTCAAGAGTAGGGAGATCAATAAGCTATAATCGACTTTCATATGATGGTAAATTAATATTAGGATTCCATGGAAGACTACGAAGACAAAATAAGAGATATTGTTTCTGGAAAGATTTAATTTTCTTTATATGAACTTCGTATTGAGGATCCCAGACCACGGAAGCATATTACAGGATTGGTCTTACAAGAGATATGAATAATTGCTTGGAAACGTAAGGATCATTAAACTCTCTTCCCCAGCGCTTGAGGGAACCTAGAACTCCTTTTGCCTTATTAACGATTTGCGAAACGTGGGAATTAAAGGATAGTTTGCAATCAAGCAACACAACATCTACATGTGTTTACACTTTCTTAAATTTAGATCCATTATATTCATCATACACCAATCATAAAGATTGTCAAGATCTGATTGGAGTAAGGAATATTGATGGGAATAGTTAAAGCTATGGAACAGCTTTAGATCATCAGCATACATTAATATTCTAGAATTCTTAATGCAAGCTGGTAAATCATTTATAAATATTAGGAATAATGAGGAGCCGAGATGGTTACCTTGTGGAACATCAGATAAAACAGGAATGGTTTTTGAAGTACATTCTTTGAATAATACACATTGGCTTTTATTTTTAAGATATGTGGAAAGCCATTTAAGGAAAACAGGAGAAAATCCGAGTTTATCCAATTTGAACAATAGGAGATCATGATTTACTTTATCGAAAGCTTTACTGAAATCTGTGTATATTGCGTCTGTAAGATTACTTTATTCCACTCATCTGTCCATTTCATGTATTTGTGCGCAAAGTTTAAACCCTTTTACTTATGATGCTGTTTTAACATTGGCTTACATTTTGGTTTCTTCCATTTTATGTTGCCATCTGTGTGCAAAATCTGTACAACATGTTTGGAAGTGGCAGAAACGTCAAGTTTATTTTTTATTTGTATAGCATTTAATATATTGCTGTGGACTTCGAGTTTTATTTTATTAATTTGCCGTTTTTGTTAATTTTCCGCGCTCCGTATTTTTACCGTTTCTTAAGAAAGCCACGAATAACGAACAAAGCCAAGAATTGATCACGAAAAAATTGAATTTGGATTTTTTCCTGGTCCCTAAGAAAAGTTCCTTTGGGCATCCTTTAAGCTGATGAAATTTCACAGTTGAAACAAAGATATTTCAAGTAAACAGAGATGTTGTCATCGGAAACTGTTAAATTTTTTTAATATATATATATATATATATATATATATATATATATATATACATACATATTTTGCAATAACTATTTAGACAAATTTTTGTTGACTGCGTTTATAGGAATATTCCACTGAAATTATCACTAATACGTTCTGATTGTCTAATTAAAGAAAAAAAAAAAAAACAATTATTTTTAGTTTAGAGAAACCAATATAACGAGAAAAACCTAGAAAACCAAAAATTTTAAATACATTTATAGGAATATGCACTAATGTATATATGCTTGCGGTTTAGTCAATGTCGCAAAATACCACTTTTTGCCCCAGTGTGCAATGTTTGTAACCAAGAAACCCGAAAAAGTAGTAGTTAGAGAAAAATAATCACAAAATCTTAACCTTATTGAATATTAAAATTTTGCAATTGAAAGAAGACCAAAACAATATGTTTGATACTTTCAAAGCAATGCATTTTAATTATTTACACTTAAGAACACCTCTAGAATACACTAGAATCATTTAAGTCTTTTCCTTAATAAACTTCTTTTATATTTATTTTTTCCAATCAAATTTCATACATATTACTCTAAAACCCTCCAAGAAAAAAAATCTCAAATAGTGGTACATAAGACATACAATTTCAATTTATTTTTCCCACTAAAAGAGCATTCACGCATTTTAAAACTCTGTCTTTTGGCAGTTGAATCCTGAGTGTGTGTTTGTATTGTTAACACATACAAGAACTTGAATACATGTTTATACCCTGCCAACATTTTTTATCGAAACTAAAGCGTAACCTCATGTAGTTCGTAACAGTCGAATATGATATAATTTTCTTATAGAAGAAGAGTCATCGTTAGGGAAGCAATGTGCCGCAGTTCTAATACTAGATGACATTATTTAGAGCATTCATTGGATGTCGAAGTACTATGATTTAGAAGTGTAAAAAAGTACTTCAAGAAAGTATCGAAATATAATCGCTTTTGTATAATAAACATGTTTTTAATGCAGTTGTAATATTTCTAGAAAATATTTTTAATTATAATTGAGCTAATCTTATATCTAAATACACTGTAATTACTCGCTATAACTTTAAACTAAATTAAAGCTTACTATAGCTTTAAACTAAATATGAAATATTTCAAAACAAAAAGTGCACTTTATATAAATTGGCAGCACTTTCAGTATATACTATAAAGGAAAATGTTAAAAGAAAACCGAAATTTATTGGAATAAATTACTTACTTTTATTGCTGTCATGAAGAAAAAAGTCACTTGTTACCAGTCCATCGCGGAGATTACTTCACCTATAAGTAAATACCGCTAAACTCATAATTACCTTAACCTAAAACTTATACTTACCTTTTTTTCTTCAGTAATTTTATTTATTGAATCTTCACAAAAGTTAAGTGAACTAACTATAATTAATCAAATCTTAAATCTAAATCTTAACATCTGTTTAGTCCAACCAACGTCAGACTAAAAGCGATTTTAATGCATGTGGTTTAGCTTCGGCTTAGTTCTACGGTATTTCTTCTTCTCAGTTGGATGTATCCATTACTTCTTAGTATATTTCGTGCTATTGGGTTAGGATGTATATTCAATCTTTTCAAGTATGCTCCTGTATTTTCTTTTATAACATCTTTTACCAAAGGAACATTTAGATTCTTATGTATGTTAGTATTTCTTACATACCAAGGGGCTGCGGTTATAGTTCACAATATTTTGTTTTGACATCTCTATATTTTCTCAATATTTGATGTTGAGGCTGTACCGCATAACTGGAGCTATAGAGGAGTAGTTTGCAATCTAGACTGAGCACAGAATTTCTGCCAATAAGCCAATTTATTTGGAGTGCTTTTAATTTCATTTGGGTCAACTTTGCATCAATATGGAATTTCCAAGTAAGGCGTCGGTCAAGATGTATTCCGAAGTATTTAACCTCCGATTGCTGGGGTATTACCTGGTTATCTATAAGGATAGGTGGGCATGATTCGCTACGTAAGGTAAATGATATATGTGTGCATTTTTGTTCATTTATTTTTATTTTCCATTTTTTTAGCCATCTCTCAATATCAAATATATGGTTCAGAAAAATTCGAGATACCTCCTGTGGGCATTCATGGGTGCTTAAAATAGCTGTATCATGTGCGAATGTTGATGCATGGGTTTGACTATTAGTTGGCATATCGGAGGTATATATCAGGTAAAACACTGGGCCCAGTACACTACCTTCGGGCACATCTGCTTCAAAAGGCTGAGGGGTACTAAAAAGTCACCTTCTTTAAGAATAAATTTCCAATCAGTTATATAGCTTTTTAATAATTTATGTATATTTATGGGTAAATTTTGTTCTATTTTATATAACGAGCCAAAGTCAATGAAGAGAGCGGAACAATATTTCTTTTCTTCAAACATTTTGTTTATATACTTACCTTAACCTAAAAGTTATAATTAACGCATCCTGAAAAATTGTAAACTTATCTCTGAGCTATTTATACTTGCCCCCTGAAGTCAACAAAATTGTTTAAGTATAATAAAACCTTAAATTTTTCATTTCATTTCCTAAAGGTAGCTCTAAGAAAAGTCAGTTTTTTAACACACTAATCTTGTTATAGTTTTTCTCATCCCTATAATTTAATTATAATTATATATTAGTAATTATAATTAAATCTTTTCTTGGCCCTTTTATTAATTACAAGAAGAAAATCTTCAACAAGATTCCTAAGTTTATTCAACTCATTAAAAATTAACAATTTTAATATTGGCACATTTTTTATTCAACACTATAAACAATAATATTGATCACTTTAAAAGTTTACTGAGCTAAATTATATCGCGCTTATTTTTTTTCCTTTCTCTGGAATGTAAACAGTCAAAGTATTTAGATCAAAATTCTATACTGATATATTTTTCTATTGCAAATTTGTGTATTATCTACTTTTAAATATCCAAGAGTGTCAAAAAGACACTTTTTAGTGGATGGATGAAAAAACCCTCTTTCAAATGTTGGCAGGGTATTTTATTCTTTACTAATATTAGTTTAATGCATACACACATATTCATGTGTTAACAAACATACAAGTGTAAGGAATATGTAAAACAGCTGTGTTTTTAAAAGAAATATTTTTTACATTTTTTTTTATTTTTTTTTCTTTGTAGTGGAAAATTCATAGCAAAATTCAATTTGTCTGCTAGAAAATTGTGAGTATGTGTAGCAGAGAAAAAAAAATATATATATATGTTGTAAGTAAAATAACTATTTTGCAGTTACAATCATTTATTTTTAATATACTTAACATGATCTTGTTATATGAAGAAAGAAAGAAAACATTATATTTTACTAAATACGTTTAAAAAGGATTTTTTTAATGTTATAAAAAACTAGTTAAAACGTTCCCTTTAACCGTATGTTGTTTTTGATGGTATAATTTTCATGGCATACTTCAAGGGGATTCCGAAGCAAAAAAGATAATGGAAAAATTGAAGAAAAAGAAAAAAATGGTTAGTAGTGGTAGTAAAATGTATAACTTATGGTTTCCGGCACTTGGCTACAAATTGCATTTTAATATGTTAAAAAAGTAAAGGATATTATAATCAATTTACTCGTTAAAAGACAAGTGATTTCAGTTCATTTATGTTTCTTTTTTCAACTTTGAAAAATAAATATACAGGAAAACATTTGTGTATTTTTTCAAGGGAATTTAAAGAAAATTTAACAAATCAAAGAAAAATATAATTGTATATTGTGTCAATTATCTACTTGCTAAAGGTTAAAACCAACATTTGTTTATTTTATTTAATAAAATTTAATAATAATAATAACAATAATAATAATAATAATAATAATAATAATAATAATAATAATAATAATAATAATAATAATAACAATAATATTAATAATAATAATAACAATAACAATAATAATAGAAGGGTACGTATGATTAATATTAATTACCTTATTTATTTAATCTTCATCATACGCACAGTGTCCAAAATGCATTAAAATGTATATATAATCTCTAATGAAACATTTTTAAATCCTAAAAAATACATATTTTTTATCTTGCCTTTGTCTGTATAAAAACACATTTGAATGATTTATTTAATTATATTTAATTTAATTTTATTTATATATCTTTGTTTAATTTTCACTAAATGGTCGTTCTGTCAATTTGTTGTGCATTTTATATTGATTGAGTTATTTTAAAGGTTATTCGTTTATTTGTCGTCTATTTTGTTTTAGTGTCACTTAGTTATTTGAGCAATTAGTCGTTGCTATTTAACTCTAGATTTTAATTAATTTGTCAAGCAATTTGAAATGAAATAAAACTAAAGGAATTGCGAAAAAAAATTATAATATTATATACGTGGGATCTTATTTTTTGTAGAAAAAATGTCAGTGCTATTTATTTTTTATTAAAAAAAGAAAATGCTGTAAATTAGACTATATGTTTAGTTTAGAGAGGGTGCGAAAATTTAATGCATTTAATTAGATTTTAGTTTTGCTGAAAAATAAGAAAAAACTTACATACTTGAATGATTTTTTTTGTAGCATAACAAGGTGCTGACAGAATTTTGTATTTTTAAAACGAATTTAATTACCTGAAAATTAAAAAAAAGAAAAATAAATAAATAAATTAGTATAAATGAGGTAATTAAAAGGGGACGTAGAATATAAATTATAAAAATATACATTACAAATTATAATAAATATACAAATAAATAAACAACTAAACAAATAAATAAATGAACAAATTATAGATTACACAATGCAACAAGAAAAAATTGCTTCAATAATTGCAACGCAAGATAAAAGCTTTTCAATAGTCTGGCTAAACCTCTAAAGGATTCTTCAAAGTTAGTTCGAATTTTGGTTTTATGACCTCTAGAATTTTGTATTTTTTGGAGCCTTTTTTAAATATAATTGAAGATAAGAAATATTAGAATAATTTAATCCAAATTTTATTATAAGTTATTGTCTTGTGGACTACCAATATTATAAAAAAAAATTTACTGCATGCCACACCCTTTTTATGCCTATTTTGTCATAAAATTGTTTACTTTCGTAAACTTTAACTTATGTTTAAACTATTGAACCGATACAAAATAAAATTCGCATACTGACTGGATGCCATACTAACTTTTTTTAAAGAGGTTACATTACTTCTTAGTAAGAAAATTTCAAATTTCATTAAAATCTTCATGAAAATGGCGAGAAAATATCATAGTAAATAAAAAGTGAGCGAAAAAGAAGCGTGGTACTCATACATATTAAATTTTGTAATGTACAGTATTTTCTAAGACTGTCTTAATCATCATCAAGAAAAAAGTGGGGTAAAAACTGGGCGTGGCATCTGACTAATATTTTAGTTCATAGTTTTCTACACAAAATACTTGATATATGTATTAAAGTTCATTATAGCTTTAAAAAATTAGTGTTTACAAAAAGTGGGCATGTAATTTTTATACCCTACACCACTGTATGTGGTTGGGGTATTATGCGTTTGTGCTGATGTTTGTAACGCACAGAAAAAAAGATCATCCAACACTCACCTTAAAGTATATCAAGCTACTCAGAATCGCTTTTTGAGTCGATCTAATGATGTCCGTCCGTCCGTCTGGCTGGCTGAACAGCTGGCTGGCTATCCATGTAAACCTTGTGCACAAAGTACAGGTCACAATTTTGAAGATAATTGAATTAAATTTGGCAAATAGGACTTTCATGACACAAAGACAAAGCCTATTGAAATTGGTTATGATCGGTCTATTATTTCAACTAGCCCCCATACAAATGTTCTCCCGGAATAGGGGTTTAACGATCATAAATGCCTTAAATATAGTAACATAGGAAGTTTTGTATAAGTATCAATCTTTGTGCTAAATTTCATGAAGGTCGTCCATAATTGACCATAGTTCCCATACAAAACTCTTTTTCAAAAATCACTTAAACATGCACAAATTACATGCACCTATTAGTATCAAGTTTATATTTGACACAAATACCTTTTATACAAGTAGAAATCATAGTGACAAATTTTATGAGGATCGCTTCATAATTTAGCATAGCTCCCATATAAGCCCACTTTTGAGAGTCTCCCTAAAGTGCATAAATTTATATAAATGTTAGTATTTACCTGATATTATGTATTCGTATATTTTGTTTTATACTTAGTAAAAGTATCGGTCCACAACTTTTCACATGTCTAATATAAGACCCCTCCATGAATTTTGATGTTCATACACAATGGTGTGGGTTATTGTATGGTAGGGCTTGGCTGACTATATCTTTCTTACTTGTTATAGGTGCTATATATCGTAGATTTACTTTTGGAGGATGAAGGATATACATGTGTGTACTATTCATATATTGCAGACAATCTTATTATGAAAAGTGGGTGTAAAAGGGGAGAGACATTTAATAAAAATTTTATGTAATATCTAAGAGAATCTCTACATTATATAAAAAAATAAATACCCATAAATACATTGAAATTTACTGATTTAAATGTTTTTTTTTTTTTTATTTTCACAAATAATGCAAAATGTGCTCCAAAATAGTCGAAGTTTAAGAACAAATCTTGTAAAAACCTTTAGAAAATTGATTAATCTGATCGTATATTTCAATTTCGCGTTAGAATCAATGATGACTATTTGATGTGCCAAAATTTGTCACATAGCGTTATAAACTATAAATTAAAAATTACAAATTGTGAATTAAATTAAATTAATTAAATTTTATGTTGTTTTAATAAAAATAATGGAATTTTATATCTTTAAATAAAAGTATTGTTTAGTTTGGGTCACACGTCTTATATTATATTATGTTATATATTCAATTTTAATTTCTAAATAAAAGTTTTATTTATATTGAGTCACACGTCTTATATTCAAATCCTATTTTCCGGCAAAGTATTGTGAAACAAATTAAGGTTTTATTTAATTCCAAAACCTTACGATATGCTTAATACTTTTCTTTAGTAATAACAAAATCGTAAAAGAAACAGTAAAGTAGTACGAGTTTGAAGTAACCTATTTACTAATTAATAATAATCATACGCCCCCTATCCTTAAAATGTAAAACTAAAAAATCTTGTATTTATTATTAATTTTATTTTTTTACTTAATTTTCATTAGATATTCGGCCTGACATTTGTATTGATTGAGTCATTCTATAGGTCATTCGCTTATTTGTCGTCTATCCAAAATCGAAATAAACAATAAAGTTGTAAAAGTTTGAACTAATCTATTTACTAATTGATAATTAAAATGTAAAACTAAACAAATGTTTAATTCTTTTAACCCTAGAATACTAATGTACGCAAATGTTACGTATATATTTTTTCAAATCCTTATTACTCTCGTGTATAGAAACCTAACTGTATGAAATAACCAGAAGTTCTTTCGCCAAGTGTTTTTAAACATATATTAAAAGAAAATAAAAATTTTGAAATGCTTAAATGTTATGAATGCAAATAGAAAAAAATGTTTCTACTATAAATCTTACGATAGATAAATCTTACGTATCGTTCGGCGAATAACCTTCATTTAGTGAATATAGTAGTCAATTATAACTTTTCAATGAAATTAGTGAAACTTCAGTGAAATTAGTAAGCTGCTGAGATTACCCTTATACTAAAAATTTTATACAGAAAGCAAAATGAGTTAAAAATTTAGCCATTTTGCAAAAAAAAAAAAAAATAAAAACGTAAATTTAGATTATATTTTCTAAATATTTCGAGGCTCTGTTGAACAACGGAACATAATTTAACATGAATTTTTCGTAAATAAAATCTTGATATATTTTTAAGGGATTTTTTATGTTTTATTTATTGAAATTTATTGAAATCACTTTAAGCCATTTTAAAAATAAATAAATAATAAAAATTGCATTTAGCTTTAAAAAAAAACATACAAATAAAGTGTTTTAGAGAAATAGCCATATGAGCCTAAAATTATCGTATCGATAGTACGAGTATTAGCGTATAAAAAATATAGTTAGTATTTTAGGGTTGAAAAACTTATTCAATGTTATAACTTTCCCATAACTCAAGATAACTTTTTTTTAATTCCAAAACAAATATTTGCTTAATTTTAGACAAATTTCCCATAAATTATTTATTTACTTCCTTTTTTTTTCTCTGCCATTTGGAATATTTATTTTTTATATTCCCAAAAAAATATTTTATTTATTTATTATTCTTCATAAGTTATTTTAACAACAATTAGTTTAGCCAAATGAATGGTGTATTAATAAACTTCCTTATTGTTTTATTTGTTGCTATTATTTATTTTATAATACAAAACAAAAGTAAATAATATGTGTTATTAATTGCCTTTTTGTTTATTGTATTAAATACCAGCTTTTGTTTAGTTTTATTTTTTTACTATTATTTTTGTATTGAAAACTTTTTGGTTATAAACTGTAAATCATGTTAACGCTTTTTGCTTTTCATATAAAATCTTTAGTTATAGGGTAATATTTTATATAAATTTCCTCTTTTATTTTGCGGATATGATTTTTTTGTATTTTTTCATTCAAATACACACAATTGCATACAGACGTATACACAATTTCCAAAGTTAATTGTGTGAACGAAAATTTGTAATTTAATGACCTCAATATGTTTTATAATTTAAAAAGCAATTTATTTTCTGGATGAAGCAATGATAATGAAAAAAAGTACAGATAAAATTAAATTAATTGCGTTATTGTTAAAAGATTTCTTCAATAGTTTAATAAAGTAAACATTTATAATATTATAATTCCTGAACTGAGTCACTATAGGCCAGCTGATTATGGGTGCTTGTAAAATTAGTATAAAGTACAGGTTGCATTCTTAAAGATAATTTGATGAATTTTAGCACATATAATTAATTTAGTATAACAATGGAGCCTATTATTATTAATACAATAATTCAAACATAATACAATTATGAATTGTATTCTACCATTGTAGTGAAAGCAAACCAGGGTTTTTGGTGGTAATCGAACCAACAACCCTTAGGCTGAAAGAGTAGCTTACTACCAACTAGCCCATCGGGATATCCAGAATATTGCTAGTATTGAAAAAATATAATTTCTTACAATAAATTAAAGAAAATATTATGACAATAAATAGACATATACATGCAGAGAAAAAATGTAGTTGCAGTGATCATAATCTAAGAGCAACATTTTATGATTGGAGCATATGGTCACAGCTAAAAATATATATGATTATAAATAATAATTGCAATAATTCCATTTTATCACATTGTGTTCGATTTTATGGTTCATTTTTAACGTTATGATTCCAGTTTTTAATATTATTATACCATCTTTGTATATTATTAACCCACTCAATCAGTTTATGATTTAATTTATTATATTATTATTTCGCCTTATCATATTATTATCCTATCTCATCATATTGCGATTGAATTTTGTCATATTCATATTCTTTCTTATCATACTATTATCCAATCTTATCACGTTATGATTCCTTTTTATCATATTGTTATTCCATATTATCATATTGTTATCCAATCTTATTATATCATGATTCCATTTTATCATATTGTTAATATTATTATGATTATTATTATTATTATTATTATTATTATTATTATTATTATCATTATTGTTATTGTTATTATTATTATTATTATTATTGTTATTGTTATTAGTATTATTATTATTATTAGTATTATTATTATTATTATTCCATCTTATCATATATTTAATTAAATTATTATTTTTACAAATTATTTATTGAGTCCATTAATCGTAAACAAATAATATGTAAATTATTTGTCCATCACACATATGTTCTGCGAGATAATTCAAGATATTTTTTTATTAAATAGTAGTTACCCAACATCTTATATTGCTTGAATTACACCAAATATAACAAAACCTTGTCTGTTTATATTAATTCATGTATAAGCTAAAGAATTAGTTTATTAAAAACAAAATATATTCAAAAATAAACAGGTTATGAATTTTTCAACCATATTTGTAAAAAGCATATTTATTTGCAACATTCTATTTTTATGGACATAACATTAATGTTGTTTAAAAATAAAATATGGTTTTAAAACATGGAAAAACTTTGTAATATTTAACGGTTGTAGAAACAATGATATATTTTATATTAATAAAATTTTGTTTCTGGTAGAAATATTGAAAAACATAAAATGTTTATAGTCAACTAAATTAAAGTTGTGATCAAATATAAACAATGATAAAACTCAAACAAAAACGTTGTTATTATGAACACAGTATTATTAAAATTAATGAAAATTAACTATGAGAACATAATATTATTATATTGACAATACTGCAACTATATTTTTTCTCTGCATGTAAGTATATGGGGGATTAATAAAAAATAACAATGAATTTAATATCGAGATATTTGGTTACCGTATGAAGTTTTAATAAAGTCTGTCTGTAGGTTTTTTATGAGTAAACTTATTACCTAAATCTATTGGTAAAGTTTACAGTATAGATTAGATCTTGTGCTACAAAACACTTCTAAAAATACGTATTTCTTTTAATATCATTTTCTGTTAAAAGAAAATTAACTTCAAATTGTAATACAGGCATGCTAAGATCTGGGATATTCATCGCAATAATTTTTATGCATCTGTTTTTTTTTTATTTTTTTACTCATTTTTGTAACTTTATTTTTATTATTTTTCTGGAATTGTCAAAACATAAAATTTTTTTTTGTTTTGTGGCTTCTGGTTTTAAAATTATTTACAACCAACAAAATATAAAATTAAATATTTTATTTTATGAAATTTTATTTAAAGCCAAAAAATGATTTATTCAAACATATCTTAGCCAAGATAAACTTCCTCAGCTACCAGTTAAGAGTTAGAGAACAACTTGCTTCGAAACTTATAGCGTATTGTGGAAAATGTCCAGTGGGTCATCCTTTATTAAAATCTAGTAGTCTAAGTTCTCTAATTTGTAGCAAAACAAAATATCCTTCCGATGATGTGTAATATGATGATGAAAATTATTTTCCTCTATGGCTGAGTAAGGAAAAAAAAAAATTAGTATTGGTTTAATTTACGTGTTACAATTTAATGTATTTTTTTAAGAAATAATGTCATGATTTTAATAAACGTTTTCTTTTCTTCTCAATAACTCTAAATAAAGAGAAAATTTTGAGCTGAGGTCGTTGAATTATGTGCTGTTAATACTATTTTAATTATAAAAAAAGTTTGAAGTCATTTGAGTAAAAATTTAGCTTTCGAGAGTAAGATAGTAATTTAGACTAAATTATTCTTGGTTCTCGTTTGTTATTAATATGAGAAAAATATGAAAATAAGCATAATTTACATATGTGTTGCTTCTCTACAGCAAAAACATATAAACTTGTATAAATATTTAATGTGTGTATAATGAAAACCGAGAAACTAATATCAATGAATAATTTATTAGAACTGAAACGAAATTTTGGGGTATATGTGTTTGGTTTGGAGCAGCAGCAGGACAATAACTTTTTGTTAAGATTATAGGGAATAAAGTGAAGAAATATGCGAAGGATATATAATTAAATTTTAAAGATTTTAAGTTAAGAATAGTATATATATATATATATATATATATATATACTTCCCTCATGCGAAGTTTTTAAAATTTGTTTTGTCATATACATATAGACAGAATAAGAAATTCAAATTCAAAAATATTTAGAATATAAAATCTCTTAGGAGCTCGATTTGTAATAACAAATCATGAAATTTTAGAATCAGATGTGTTGGTCTTTATTGAATCCGTTTTTGAAACTTAATATAAAGAACGTATTAGCCATTCAACTTTCCCGAATAGTATCAATTAGTATTGTAAAAATAATTTATTTTTTTTTTTTTTGAATGAAATCCTTGTACATTAAAGGGTGTGAAGATAGCTACGAAAGTTAGCTACGTTTTTTAATTTTATGTTACCTAACAGTTCTCTCACTCAAAGACTGTTAAGTTACCAGAATTTGTCTATTTTCCATTTTAATAACATTTTATAAATGTTAATGACTTTTATTTAACAGAATAGATTTAGTTGCACTTTTGTTTACATTTTTGAAAGTGTTAATAACATTTTCGTAATATTTTTTCATTAAAATTATTATAATTTAAATGTTTGAATAAAAAAAATTATAATTAAAAATTATGATTTTTAAACTACCTTATGTTTCAGAAATATGTGTTCTAAATAAATTTTTTTAAGAATTTTTATTTCTCAAAAAATCTTTATATGATGATCAAATTGATGATCAAAAAATGGACCAAAATTAAAAAGGTGCTCTATTTGGACTTAGTAGGCTCGAAAGCTATTATCTTAAGGATTTTAGAGCAGAAAAGATAATATTAAGATTTATCATAGGTTTTGAGTAATAGAGTAAAAACTTAAGAAATTTGGAGGAAAACGTAAATTTTTTTTGATACCAAAAGGAATATTATTTATAAAAATAGTTTATCGCGATTGGCTCGCGACCTTTTTGTAACGATCGCTAAATTTACAAGACCTTGATATGGTATTTTGGATATTTGCAAAAATTGCAAAAAGTTACAACTCTAAAAGACATATATAAATTTACATATGAATATTTTTAATAATATATATTTTCGCATTTTTAAAACATATCTTATATTATATCTTATATTATATATACTCATTGTGACCAAAACATTCAAAAACGCTGTTTATAATATTACAATAATTTGAAATTCAAATAAAAACGTGCAGATAGCAGATAAGAATTATGTTCTTTTGCAAAATTGATACCACTGATAAAGGACACAAAAGCAAAAAACAAATTGTTTGACGCAAAACATAAAACAAAGAAATGTATATCTGCAGATAGCCTTTTTTGAATATAAGCCCACGATATACACATAAAAGAGTAACGCTGCTGAGTGATTGATAAGGTAGAGGCATGAAATTTTAACAAAAAGAGAATTAAATGCTTTAAAAAGATGTGCGTGATATAAATTTTAAAATTTATAATCTAATTATAATAAATAATATATAATAAATATTATCCAAATTCATTGAAACATAAAATCAATATTCTTGTCAAAATGAGATGCCGTTTTGGATTTTTTATGAATTAAAAATAAAAAAATTAAATTTTTTAGGCAAAAATTAGTTTTTTTTTCATACATTTATTTATAACTGCGAAACTGTTGCTAATGTAGCGAAACATTGTATGAACAGATTAAAGGAATTGTAATTCCTAACTTTTTAAATTTGTTTCAGTAAAATCGGATTGTTGGTTCTCGAGTTATGTCAAAAAAAAAAAAAAAAAAAAAAAAGACCACCAAAGGTCACAATTTCGCCTATATGATAGTTACTAACTTCAAATCGATATACCTCGATTCCTAGACGTGACCCAGAGAAACGTCGGGATACCGATATAACTTTCTCCGGTAGTTTGAACCCTTCCCGATCACTGACCCCTACCATTTGTCGCACAGTATTATTTATTTTTATTTTATTTTTTTTATTCTGCTCTTATTTATAAATATTTTACTATTCTTTCGGGAAGGAACCTTCTGCAACCTTCTTTTTTGCCTTGTCTTTGCAATTAAAATATAAACTTTACTTTCGTACCTTAAAATCAAATTTTTGGTGTAATAAGTAAATACCAAGTCAAACTTTTAGGAACATGATTATATTTGACATGAAATATATTGTTTAAATAGTGATCAATCATATACTGAAAGCTTCAATTTAATTTTGTAGTTCATTACTTTATTATTTAGATATGAAATATTAATCTCAACCCAGTTCATTCAATATAATGGGTTGATTTTGTAAAACGAAACGAAAAATCGTTTCGACGATTTATATTGAAAACAGCAAATAAATATGTATTCCCTTGTTGTTTTCAATATAAAAATTTCGAAACAAATTTTCATTTCGTTTTACAAAATGGAGCCCTAGATTTAAATACAAATAATTATTTGAATTTTTTTTTTCAATTTATGAATATAATACTTATTTATTCTCAAACCAATGGTATTTGAGAAGAAGTTTAATTTTATATTAACCTCAATTGGAATGAAGTTTTCGTATTAAAATGGGTATATAAAATACCCTGTTTCCCATTTGAAACTAAAGGTAGGTTACAATTTTTAAGGTTACTTATTAATTGATTCATACATATGCAATTCTAAATAAAATTATCTTAAAACTTAATTTCTTTTAAATACTGGCACAAACAAGCCCATTTGATTCTAATAAGTTTCCTTTGGCATAAACAAGTCTTGTGCAAATAGAAATCATATTACTATATATAGTGGTGATCGCCTTATAATACTAGTTAATGGTTTATATTGGAAAATTGACTGAAAAATAAAGTCTAAAAATTTTTCTTATAGCTTAGCTCATTTCCTATTATCGTTCAAAATGCTGTAAAGCTCGATGCAGTAATTCGAAAGTCGGATATAATAACAATCTTACTTATTTTCGATTCCTATATGAATTAATCAATTCATTGAACTATTATGTAAATTTTAAAAAAGTTTCTAAAATCATAAAAAGAAACAAATTTGTTTGATTAACTTTTAATAAAAAAAAGCTTTAAATTGTGTCCTTAGTAAATGATCTCGGCGACCCTCCTAAAATATTTGTATATTTAATTACCGTAAATATAGGAAAATAATCCTGCATAAAACTGATTTTAATTTTAAAACATTATTCGTCTTGTATTTGTGTCTTGTTTAGTACAGAAAAAGTCTAATATTCAGTTTTCACTAAAGTAGAAATGTAGCTTGAAAAAGATGTCCAGGAATTAAGTAAAATGTTGCAAAATCCTTTATATAAAATTATAATAGTTTTTCAGGAAGCAATTTATATACTCGAACGTACATGTATCAAATCCATATAAAAGTATATAAATTTAAAATATTGTTTATAATCTTTAATAGATTAATGTCTTAGCTGTTTTAATTATTTTAAAACTTATAATTATCTCAGTATTTCATATAGTTATGAAAGCTTTTATGAAATAAGAACTGAATGAAAACAATTTGCTGCAAGCTGAAAAGTGATTTTACTTTCAATAGAGATGTAAAAGTGAATAGAACTTATTGTGATTGCAACAAGATTAAATAATATTTACAAAATAGTTTGGCCGAAATTGATTTGTATGTGAGTGCAAATTCCTCAGATTTAACAGAGAATCTTATTCATCATATTAGTGATGCAATTATCAATTCAACAACAAACACGGAGTATAAAACCCAACTACGGTATGAAATAAGTCCGTGGATAAATAAAAATCTGCAGAGTCTTAGTTTGTTTAAGAAAAAGTTTTGATAAAACGGCGAAAGTCAAAATCTGACACGTATAATTTTCTTAAAAAAAAGATAAGCAAAATTATTAAAATTGCTAGAAAAAGATGCAGAAGCAATAACTATTTTGAAAATGTGATTCGAGTAGAGGGGAATCCAAAAAAAAAAAAAAAAAAAAAATCCAAAAACAAATGTTGGAACTTTTTGAATAGTGAACATGGAAGAGAGAAACAAAAAAAGATTTAAAACTCAGCTGTTGTACCAGTATATGATAATCAACTAATTGCTGATAATCTGAATCAGTATTCGATACAATGTGGTAGCGATTTAAGAAAGCATATTTCAACGTTACCTGGTGACAATTACAATTTTTTTAGAACATTATCACAACATGATATCGCACATATTTTGGTTGTTGATACTTTAAATGTAAAAGCAACAGGCTATGACAGCGTTACACCTAAATCAGTCGTTATATGTAATGAAATAATTGCACTAATTTTAAATAATATTTTCAATAATATTATAAGCACGTCAATGTTTTCAGATTGTTTAAAAGTGAGTAAAATTAGAAAGTAGCTTTCGTCCAGTTGCAGTTCTTTCAACTATATATAAAATTTTTGAAAAACTAATTTACTAAAGGCTTTTATATCATTTTGAAAATATTAAATATATTTATGGATATCAATTTGGATTTAAGAAAGGTTGTGGCACGGATGAAGTAATTGTGAACTTCTTAAATTTTATATGTAATTATATGGATCAGGGTTCTTCTTCAGACTATTTCTGAATTTCTCGAAAGCTTTTGACCTGGTCGTAAATAAAAAAATAATGATACAGAAGTTAACTTATTATGGTGTGATTGGAAGAAAACTACAAATGTTTAGAAATTATTTTAAAAGCAGTTTGTTGAACCTGAAATGTGGTGTGCCGCAGGGTAGCTGTTTAGGACCATTACTATTTTCAATTTATCTTAATGATATTAAGAATTTAAACCTTTTTGGTCACTTGTATATGTTTGCAGATGATATGAGTCTTTTATATCCCTATAAATACGATTTGGCATTAAAAATAAATATGGAACTTGACATTTCATTGATATTTGAATTTAAGTTTGCTCGAGTCAATAAATTAGTCTTAAATGCTGAAAAAACCAAACTAATTCGTTTTAAGTTTCATTACCGAAACGAAGGTAGTAATTTTAATATTTTTGTTGATGGTAAAACGGTTGAAGAATCTCATTTTGTAGAATACTTCGGAATAACAGTAGAGAGTAACCTTTCATGGAACTTATATATATGTGAATTCAGGTCTAAGATAGCTCCAGCTATTGGCATATTGTACAAAATAAAATACAAGCTTAATGAGAAAACAATATTATTATTATACCAGGCCTTGATTCAAAGCCATTTGCATTATATGGCCATTATATTTGGTTGTAAGAATACGAAAGTTTTAAAAAATTTGCAAAGTATGGAAATTAATGTATTGAAAAGAATTGACAGTTTATTAATAACCTTTTCAACATTAACTCTTTATAAAGAGGATTGTAAAGTTAATTCTTCCGATCCATGCACTATATGTGTACCAAGCACTAATGTATGTATTTAAAACGTTACACAACATAGGTTATTACACCATTAACTTCGTTTAAAAACAGAGCGTTTTTAACACAAGGAATCATCAAAATTTTAGGTTACCACTATGCAGATAGGAAACCATGAAGCAGTGTATAGAATATACTCGAATTTTTGAATACAACAACTATATCTATATTTAGAAAAGATCTAAAAGATTTTTTGTATTTAAACGTTGAAACGCTTTTATAGTTAATATATTATTTTCTTTTTTTTTTTTATTAAAATTAAGCTTATTATATATTTATTAAGTTAAGCATTTAGCAAATATTTGATCGAATTTGCGTGACCTCTAGTTTTACATAAAAATTGTTTGCCGTTATTTGATCTTGAAAATGTTTTGTAAGTAAAAAACATTTTCCAAATTGAAAAAAGAAAATAAGAGTTATTTTATTTAAGAGTTACGTTTTTTCGTCAAATATTTGACTAGTCTGAACAAAGCTTTAGTTTTGTTTAATTTCAATTACTAAGTTTTGAATTTTAAATAGTATATTAATATATTTTTGCCAACCTGTCTCAATAAAGACTTTTTTGCGCTGAGACCAAATAATATTGTATTATATTTGTATATGAATGATAAATATATATTAAAAAAAAAACTGAATTAATATTAATCATACGCCTCATATGAAAAAATTAAATGTTTAATAACTAGCTAAATTGGTTTATTTAAAAAAATCTTAAAATATCAATTTCAAAAACAATATTTTTAAAGACAAAGAAATTAGAAAAATTTTTAAACGTTTTGTATTAAAACTTATTTGTGACTGCCAGCAGTACTTCTGAAAAAAATTCTAAATTGATAGAATATTTTTCAATTCAAATCAACAAAAAGTGTATAATAAAAGACTTTGTTTTGTTAAATAATTTTCAAACTTTTAATTATATATATATAGATATATATATTTCTATTCAATTTATTTTCAATTATTCATTTTTCTTCTTAAAATTTATTTTAAAATTCTGTTCTTATTTATAAATATTTTGACAATTTTCTGTTTAAATATGAAATTGAATTTGGTGTATATGTAAAAATCATTTAAAGGTGTCTATTTATTATTATTTAAATGTTTTTTCTGGCTGCGTCCAATATTCATGTTTTCTTTCAGTTTTCATTGAATATTTTTTATTATTGCTTACATACATACGTACATACATACACATACCTTAGTATGTATGTACTTGTATTTTGCTAAATGCCAACCAAATTGAAAACGTAAATTTATTTTAAAATTGTTTTTATTGGTTTTTATTTATTTATTTTTACATTGATTTGGGACCAGATGTGGCATCATAAACAAATTGATGTGCTTGTTGTTCTTGTTGTTTCTTCGATGTTTTTCTGCTATTGACGTAACATGTTCTAAGCGGTAATAAAAATACTGATGTTCTCTCTATCTCTCTCTTTTTTTTAGGGGAATAAAAGAAAATATATAAAATAACAAATTTTATATAAATAAACCCTGGCAATGATTTTTATATTGCAATTATATTGTGATTGACAAGTTATTAGATGCCACAACAGTTATAGAATTTTAATTTATTATTTATTTTTATTAGAGTTTTATTACAATGTAACAAATGTAATAAATAAAAAATAATATTAAAAATGATAAAATAAAATTGTGAAATAAATATTATGTCAGATACCATTAATCAATTAGAAAATAAAAATCTTGATTTTTAGAAAATAATATAAATATGGATGAAGTATTGTAATTCATGTGAATATTTTCTTAACCAGAAACTTCAGTTATATTTAAATATTATTAAATAACAAAATACTTCTAACTCCAGTCTTTGGTTTAAAATTTCTTTATTATTTTCAATAACAAAAACTTTAGAATGACTTTTCTTAAATGACCAATGAAATTTAATTTTCACACATGAAAATACGCCTAAAACTAGAGACTGTCCATGGTAAAAATGTCCACCTAGTTTTTCTCAAATTTTCTTTTAAAAGGACTTCAATTTTTCGAAAGATGAACCATTTTTAAGAATATTATAAAAAATTTACGAAGATCAGGTCAAATCGATATGGATATCAAATGATAGCTATGAATCACTGCAATACAATAATATCTTTTATTTAAATAATGCAGTACAAAAAGTTAGGAAAATATATTTTTGAAAATTTAATCCTTTAATACTAGATTTACTTTATATAAAGGATATTTTCTTTATATTTTATTCTGCTAAGTTTAAATAAAAATGAATCGCTGCAAAACAATAATATCTTTCATTTAAATAATGCAGTACAAAAAGTTGGGAAAATATATTTTTGAAAATTTAATCCTTTCATACTAGATTTACTTTATATAAAGGATATTTCCTTTATATTTTATTCTGCTAAGTTTAAATAAAAACTTTTTGTATATTGCAGGGTTTTTTAGCTTTCATTTGACATCCATATTGATCTAGTTTTGGAAAATATTTTGTATATATATTTTTTTTTAAATTCGTGTATTTTTGGAAATTTTTTTTTTGAGAGAAAATTTGACGTCCTGAAAAAAAAACTGGTTATGCAGTTTTATTATATATAGGCTCTAGTTTGCTACGTCTTTCGATTTTTTTAAGGGTGACAAAATTTTTGGGAAATTTTTAGATGGTGATACCAATCATATGTCTCATAGGCAAAAATTTAACTCTTAATATTAGATTCAGATTTTTTTTATTTAAAAAAAAATATTTCCACTAAATATTTATCGATATTACAGCTTCTCAAAACCTATCTCTTCTTTTTCAGAAAATTCTTCAGTTCAACAAACTTTAAAACCCACGGCAATTTTAATTATAATTATATTGTCTCTATTTAATTTATTTTGTAGCAAATTTTCTTCTTTATAAACAGAAAAAAATAGTGGGTAGTTCTTTATATGTCTGACCACCGCTTTTTCTTGCAGACAGTCATATATCAAAAATATTTTTTTTTTATTTAATCAAATAATTTTTTGCATCTAATCCAAAGTTCCTCTAAACCACGCTTTTATTTCTGTTATATATTTTATTATAAAGTTAGCATGCCTCATACACGCATTTTAGTTTATCTTTATTTGAATTTTAATTTCAACACCATTTAAATGAAATAGTAAAAAAACTAGAAATTTGAAATATTTTTAAAAATTAAATAAGCAGCAGCCTACAATTTATTTTGTCATTTTTAGTTTTTTCTTGTTTATCTTAGACTTTCAATTAAAAAAAACCCAGTTAGATTTTTTAGATATATGTAATTTAGAGCTAGATGAAATTTATTCATATGTCCACACGTTTTATAAATGTAGGTAGAATAGCCATATTTCTTTTTTATAAATGCCCTACTTAAAGAGAATGAAATTTTTGGTTTAACATAAGATATAATTGTTAAAAATAATATTTTACCATTTTTTTATTATTATTATTTTTTTATTCTCTAAAGAATTCCTTCATAGGCATATACAAGTTTCAATTAAACATGTTTTATAATTTTCTCAAATCTGTAAAAATTTTGAATTGTTGAGTTTTTGAAATTGTTATATTAAGATTTTTATATAATCAGAATTAATTATTTTTATTTTTCATATGTTGCGTATGATTAATATTAATTCGATTCTTGTTTAATAAAAGTGTTCATAACTTTCTTAAATACTGAGATAATTGAAAGTTTTAAAATAATTTAACAAAGTAACGCTTTTGAGAATTTTTGTTGATTTGAATTGAAAAATATTTTATTACATTTTAAATTTTTTTTAAAGGTACTGCTGGTAGACAGAAATATGTTCCAATACAAAATGTTTAAGAAATTGTCTAATTTTTTCAAATCTTTAAAAATATTGTTTTTGAAATTGATATTTTGAAATTTTTATATAAACCAATTTAAATAGTTATTAACAGGGCAATCCAAAATATGCTTTAAAAAAGCATATTTTGCTCTTGAAATTTGAAAATATGCTACTAAAATATTATTTTTTTTATTATTATTATTTTTTTTTATTAAATTTTAAATTATCCACTATTCATGCTAACACCAATTTGATTTTTATTAGATATTATTGAAAATTGTTTCTTTTTGCACTTAAAAATAATCAAAGCTAATACATGGACATAACAAAATTTGTATCAATAATATGAAAATTATTAGTGAATCGGATTTGAAAAATATGTGTGATAGTAAAAAGAAAATTTCACTAATGAAAAATTATGAAAAAGACTTATATTATGTAATATGTAAAATTACGTTCTTTATTGTAACATAGGCAATATTATGCTCTTCAATATGATATATGCCATTTAAGTTGCTAAAATATGTTCTAAAACAAGATTTTGTATGGAAAGATGACAACTTTTTTTAAATTCATTCTTTATTTATAATCTGTCTTTAAACAATAAGCAAATGTGTTGGTTTAAGATTGGTAAATAAGAGGAGTTAATCAGCTTCATTAAGCCGCATTAACTGTAATTGGGAAAGAAGAACTTAATTATGAATCACACCATTTATATAGGTACATAAATATATATATATATATATATATATATATATATATAGCCAGGGGATTAAGATACATGTTAAGTCTGGATAAATAATTTTCAGTATGTCTCTGAATTTCTTCCTTTAGTGTTAGTATCTTTAGATCACTGCATATAGATTTATTTGTTATAAACCATGGATCATTAGTTATTAATCTTAAAGTTGCTAGATGTATCCCATAACTGAATTCCATATGTCCATACAGGTTTAAATATAAACTTATATATTCTTAATTTGTTGTCTAGATTTAACTGAGATTTACAGTTTGCTGATTTAATTTTTTTTTTTAATTTTTATGATAGGTCAATCCCCGTGTCGAAATGAGAATTTTGTGTGGCTTGATTTTTTTGTATTTACTTTGATGTTCCACTTCGTTAACCATTTTTTCTATTAAATTTATTTCAACTTGTACTGATAACGATACGTCTACAGAGTTTTGATTACTTGCTAGTACTGCGGTGTCATCTGCATAAGTAGCAACAGTGACATTAGATTAGTAACTGACATGTCTGCTGTAAAAATCGTATATAGTACAGGACCAAGAATACTGACCTGTGGTATTCCAGTTTTAATTTCTAATATATCAGACCGTTAATTTTTGACATTTACGTAAAAGAATCTATCAGAGAGATAGTTTCTGAAGAAAAAATAATTAGGAGCTGGTAGATGTTTTTTTTATTTTAAAAAGTAGACCGTTATGCCATACTCTATGAAACGCTTGTTGAACGTCCAAAAAAAAAAAAAAAAAAAAAACTGCAGAGCAGTAACGCTTATTTTCAAGTGTGTTAGTTATGGCATTAACGATTCTGTGGCATTGCTCTGGAGTTCCATGTTTATTTCGGAATCAAAACTGATAATACGGTATTATGTTATGTTTATCAAGTTCAGGTAAAAGCTGTTTTAGAAATATTTTTTCAAATATTTTAGAAAATATTGAAAGTAAACTTATTGGTCTATATGACGACAACGAATTTTCTGGTTTGTTTGGTTTTAAAATCATTATTATTTTAGCGCATTTCTATTGCAAGGGAAAGTGATCTAATCTTAATATTGAATTATAGATTGTATGGATTTTGTATTGAAAGATGACAAAATATGTTTGCTATGCCAAAATATGCAAAAATATGCAGCTAAATGATGCCAAAATTCTTAAAATTGTCTGAAGCGAATAAATAACTAACAGTTTGATTCATTTTAAGCGCAGAAAAAATAAGTTTTTGCATATTTTTCGTTGACCTAGTTATTAGACATATATAATATAATGAGGCGTATGATTAATATTAGTTCAGATTTTGATTAATAAAGTTTAATAAAACTATGTTAGCCAGTACACTAGGCTTTTACTTTTATGTGGATGTAAGTATACAATTTGCTTCATGAAAAACTATTATTTATTAATATAAATACTTTTGTGACATTTTAGTCAAATTATAATTCTCTGGAGTCTGCATTAGTGAAAACTGAATGTCAGACTTATTATATATTAAGCAATACCCAAAGTCAAGTTTTAAAATCAGTTTTAGGTGGGATAATTTTTTTAGATAATTAAAAATACTTAATCATTTTGATGATTCTAATTCAAGCTCCTCTTTAGTTTTCGACCATATGTAATTTTCTTACAACACTACTTGTGTGACTAATATATTAAACAAAATTTACGGAAAAAACAACATCGCTTCTAGCCAAGAATATTGTTTAACATCTTAGATAAATCTCCATAACAAGAGAAAATAATACCCATAAAAGTAGCAAGAAGAACTTTGAATATTAAGCGAAAGTTGCTTAAAATAAAACCGATATTGGGGATAAATTATATAAATTTTTATTGACTTTTCTAATATGACGCCGACTAAAATTCTTATTAGTTGTAAAGACAAGCCAACATTTTTTTTCCTGACGGAATAGTAAAATTTGTATGTATGATTCATTTGTATTGAGAGGTGGAGAAATCGATCTAAAATGGATTATTGGGACTATTAAATAAATGGAATGCAACATGAGGACTTTGGAAATAGGCTGGGTAACGGCTTAAAATGCCAGAAAAAATACTTTAATAGCTGCTTCTAGTTCTACTATTAAAGATTCTGTCTGACTGAGAAGTTACCTCCTACTATTTAATATTGCAGGGTAGTATTAATTAAGGAGTCGATTACAGCTGTTACCATTAAAGCCATCTAATACCCACACTTGATACAAAATAATTTCTGTGCATTTATTAGGGACAACCGGTCAATGTAAGTTTTGAAAATCTCTCAGGATGTATTGAGAAAGTGGATCTTGCAAAGAATTTGATGGTTGAGATGGAAGGAAACAACTGCTTCTCATGTTGCTTGGTCTTATCGTAAAGATGATAGACACTGGTTACGGTGGCATAATCAGTTGCATGAAGGAGGGCATTATTTTGGGTGATTTGTGTAGGTAACCAGAGAGCTTGTGGGAGATTTGAAGCGATCAATTGCTATATCAATAAATTCTATTTTTTGTTCTTGCACCAAGAGAGGCCAGCGGTAATCTTCATATTTTTATTTCGTTATTTTACTTTTTGGTTTATGTAGGAATCATTCGAAGAAAAATGAAGGAGGCCGACAAAGACTACCGCTAGAGTTTTTGAATTTTGCATTAAATTTTATCCTTACTTCTTCAGTTCCAGAAGTGAAGGTTACACTATTGACTTTGAAGTAGACAACTGCAATTTGCATTATTGCGGAAAGTCTCTAGCCAAATGATTCAGATAAATCTTAATCTGAATTATCACTCTTGTGGTTTTAAATCGAATTTTAAAACATATTTTGATCGTTATTTAAAGGTACTGACAATATTATTAAGAGTTTTAAATAACACTAGAACAACAGGAAGTTGGAAAAATATGAATTGCCTTTAAAGTTCGAACTAAAAAGATTTGCTCATATTATTATCTTACTAATATATGCTGGTGCCTTAGTTTAAACTTTTTCTAAAATGAAATTTTCTTAATCGGTTCAGAAGGTATAAACACTACGTGTAAGCTGAAACTAATTTTATCAAAAATTCTCAGCTCTAAATCTAAATTATTGAAAGTGACGCAGCAATAGTTGGGAACCCTTACTAGCTAACCGAAGGGTATTAAGAATTAAAGGTTTTCTGTCTTAATTTTTAAAGGTACTTCAAAAATGGAAAAAATATAGTTGCGATCCATTAAGCTGATTTTAGAAAAATAGGTGTTTTGACGGGCATTTTTATATTCTTGAATAAAATGGAACATTTTTCAGACTTCTATTTTATTACCTCATCTTAAAATTCTCTTTGGAGATAAGCGAAAGATTTAACATGAAGGATTTGATAAAAAAGATTTGAGTTAAAGATTGGTTTATACGAATGCTGATGTGTAATTTTATAATCATAATGAAGATGTTAAATAAAAAAAAAAAAAAAAAAAAAAATTGTATAATATCTCTAAGTTTCGAAGGAGCTTAAGATTTTGTCTGTAGTTAAAGCTTTGAACTGATAAAATCTTACAAAGGAAAAATAAGTTATATAAATTTGTATGATAAAAAAATCCTGAATTGATATTAATCATACGCCATAGTGGGTTTTATCTTCTTTTCTTAATTTCTTGGGATATTAAAGAAAATTTTTCTTTTTAAAAATAGCCTAAGATGTGGTTAGAGTATTTTTGATATTACATAAATAAATTAGCTATTTTATTTAAGACTATTTCGATTTGGGCAGACCATCTAAAATGAATATGTGAGACTTATTTTGCTTATATTTGACTGGTTGTGCTTTAATTCTTAGCTTAAAATAAGAAACAAAACAAAACAAAAAATTAAATAAATTTAAACTTTTAAAGTTTGTTTTAAATAAAAACCCCGACTAAATCAGTCCAACTATAAAGATTTTTCGGGAATATTTTAAGATGATTTGTATCTTAGCTTCATATCCTTAGTCTTTCGAGGAACAACCACAAAATTATAATTTAGGCCATATTATTTAGCTAGAGGAAAAACGAGCTTGATTTTATATTCAACTTACTGTTATGTATATGCCGCAAGTAAAATGTATCTTTCTAAGATTATTGCTATTTTAGAATCACTTTTATACAAATATTAAATATTTTTAAAGCTTAAAATCTTAACTATAATATTTTTTTGTTTTTAAAAATATATTAATTTTTTAAAAGAGTTAAGCGATTTTAGTAAAACTACGGTGAGGTTTTTTTTATTTACTTATTTTTTTTTATTAAAAAGTTTGTTGGTTTATTACTTTTCTTACATTTTTTAGTCAATTTTGCATGAATGGAAATTTCTATAATTGATTTTTTTTTAAATATAAGAAAAATTTCCATTTTGAAATAGAAATCATAAAAGATAATTGGTGCTGAAAACAAAGAAAAAAATCTTCTATTTCATTAAACTTATTTAAAATTCTTTTTAAATAAATTTGAAATCAAAGAAATAGTTTATTGATACATAATTGGTTTTATGCTAAGAAGTTATCGCGATTTTATTTAATATGTAATAATCTTACAAATACGTATACAACATGGTTTTAAATTTGGTTTTCTGGTATTTTCCTTTTTGAGCTTTGAAAAGACAATTCCAGTTCAATAAATCAGTAAATAGAAATAGAAACAGAAATTTGTAAACGTCCGTAAGACCAACAAGCTGAATACAAACCCAAATACGTTTCCTCGATAGTACCAGCAATAAAATTGTTTCCTGTAGGCAGGAGGGGCACTATAAATTCTGTTACCTATAGTTAAAAGACGCAAATCTATACAATTGGGCCTTATTTTGCAAAACGAAACGTTTTCAAACGGTAAAAATTTTTAGGGAAAAAAATTCAAATTAAAAAAAGAAAAAATTCCCAGCATTCTTCATACAAATTTTAAACGCTTGCAAATTTTTCTTTTTACAAAATGAGACCTTAAGTATTCATTTTATTTAAATGAAAAGCACGCAACAACATAAAAAAAGTAATTGCAAGTATGAACGAAATACAAATTAGAAATAGTTTTCATTGAAATGTCACAGAAAAGAAACATTGTCATAACATTTCCTTATAAATTAAAACCAAACAAGTCATTAGTTATGTTGAAAAGTAAGTAATCATTTCAAAAAAGAAGAATATTAGTAATTTATTTTTTTTTGTTTTACAATTTCAATATCTTTTTAACTAAAATTTTCTATTTATGTTGTCAAATTCTTGCCGTTAATTTTGATAAATGTTTGTTTTTAAAATTTTAATTTAAAATTTTCATTTAACATTACGTACATAATAACATTAAATGAGAAGAACTTAACAATCGCAAATCCATGGACATCAGGCCAGCTGTATCATCGGATGTCTATTTGGTGAGTTTTAATTTTTAGTTACTTACATGTAACTATTAACATTAATTTTGAATATCTGATATAATAACAAAACCAGTTTAGTTGTTTACATACATTTTTGTATTTGATTCTACAAATGTTTATGTTATTAACATATTCAATTTCAATATTACTGTCGATAACATTGTAATTTTTAATGTTAATTTACATAATATTTTGCATAACAGTTTTCGTTAGTTAGCATAGCTATACTATTACACAGTGAAAAAAATGCATATATTTGAAAATCTTTTTCATAAATATTGTGAATCGAAAATGACTTTTTCCATAAAAAATATAATTTTGTTCATAGATATTATTAAATTGTTCATAATGAAGTAATTTTTCAAAAATTATGTTAAATCTTTGATTTAGTTTTATGAGATTTGATTACAAATGAAAATATTAACAAGAACTGCCTTAATGACAAAATTCTAAGGAAAATCTGTTAAAAATAAATATTTAGAAATTTGCATAATTTTTCATCATTTTGATAAAAAGCGCTTCTGTTCTGTTCCAAAAATGTAGCTAAAATCATTGAAAATTTAAAATTTTCCGAAGAAAATTTCAAACATTTTAATGAAAATGTTAATTTAAAAATGAAAATTTAAACAATTTTTTCAGTCTTCTTGACTTTTGATTGATGTGAAAAAATATAAAAAAAAATTTAATGCTTAAGAAATTATGCTTAAATATTATGAAATAAAATCAATGAAAGTAAATTTTTATATTTATGTACAAACTTTTATCTATGTAACATTGATAAGTTTTATAGTAAAAGAAACATTTTTCAATATTCTGATTTAGTTAATAATATAAATAAATTTGAATTTTTAAAATAATATAGTTTAATATTATTTAACATTTTAATATTATTTAACATAAATTTCAAATTATGAATGTTAAATTTTTTTTGTTTGTTTATATCAGTTTTCATAGAATATAACTAGAAGCTTATGTGAAAGGCAAAAACCTCATTCAGTTGTCAAAAACCTAATTCAAGCAACAACAAAATACATGTAGCCACATATATTTCGTTTTTGTGTTTTGGAAAAAAATGAGTAATTTTTTTGAAAATTTAGTTTGAGCTGAAATTTATTTTTTAGAAGGATACGAGGCGTATCTTTGATATTAATTATGAGGTAGTGAAAAACTATTTGCTATCTTTAGAACAACTGTGCTCCAAAAATTAGAACCACTCTACATTAAATTTAAAGATATAGGTAGCTCTATTTAAAGTGTTAATACCCGAACAAATAGAACAAAAAAGCGAATAAAATTAAAACTTCGCGAAGTATAGTCAAAGGAGTTATAACTTTCAATCTCACTGATTACACTTAGAAAAAAAACATGGTTACAGCATTATCACTACAACAATATTATGTTCTAATTAATAATTTTCTTGAATTTTAATAACTCTGTGTTCATGATAACAATGTTTTTATTAAAATTTTATCATTTTATCATTAATAAAATTTTTAATATGGTTGACTGCAAAAATTATATGTTTTTAAATATTTTTACTAGAAACAAAATTTTATTAATATTAAAAATATCATTACTTCTACAACCATTAAGTAATTTCAGTCTTTATTCTTATTCTTAAACCATATTCTGTTTTTAAACCATATTAATATTATTATTCTCATGACAATGAAATGTTTCCCATAAATATAATACTTATCCTTTTCAAAAACTTACTGGAAAATTCATAACTAGTTTCTTTTTAAATATATTTTGTTTTTAGTCTTTGTTTTCCAACTTCATTGTAATTTTCATTTAGTTTATGTATGGATAAATATAAATAGACAAGGCTTGATTATACTCGGTGTGATTCAAGCAATATAAGATACTGATTAACAATCATTAAATTATTTAATTAAAAACAAAAACATATCTTACATTTGAACCGCATATGATGGTACAAATGAATATAGTAAATGAACAAATAATATGTAAATATTTTTTTGGCTTTTTTATTTTTTTTTATTTTAATATGTGATTGGATGGCATAATATGACAAAATGAAATAATAATATAATAAAATTGGGTAACTATATGATAACATGGGATAACAATATGATAAAATGGAATAATTTCATGAAGATATGGTATAATAATATAATAAGATATAATAATAATATAACATCAAATCATAATCTGATAGAGTGGGATCAATATGAAAAAGTAAAACTAGAATCATTACATAAAAAATCAAGCTATAAAAGAATGGAATCATAATAATTATTGCGTATAATCATTTTTATATTTTACTGTGATAATATATTCTAATCATAATATGTTATTTTTAGATTATGGTCACTACAACTACAGTTTTTATCTGCGTGTACTTGCACCTAATATTAGGATTAATATTTGATTAAAATATATTAATATTAATAATTAATATTAAATTTCCTTCCTAATAATAACATTTCATTCCAATTTTACTCATGCATTCCTTATATTCTAAAGACTATTTTTAGGGCATTTTCAGTTCGCTTATGCCAACTTTGTTATAAAAAACTAAAGCATTTTACTTTTATAGTAGAGTAACACTTAAAATCAAATTGAAATACCAACAAACCAAGTAAAAGGTTGTTGAATTTTTTTTCTACATATGAACAATATATTTGATGCCGTTGACTGGACAACACCTGCTATATATAAGTGGTGGGCTAAAAGTAAAGTGCAATGTCCAACATATAGTTTTTGCCAACATTTTCAAATAGTTTTTTTTTGTAATATTTGTTTTTGACTGATATGATTTAATATGCGTGGTTAAATTGTAACTGTTAAATAAATACCGCACAAACATATACAGCAAAACTATATTAATACCGTTTTTTTTGGGATTTTTTTGCTTTTGCTGTTTTGTGGTATGTTTTTATATGGTTTTTTGATCTGGTTTTAATAAACGCCAACATATGACTATTTCATACAAACATGCTCATAGTATGAATTAAAAATGTTGTTGAATAAAATTTTTATAAACAAAATGCACACTAACACGTTATATAGGCAGTCATTTAGTTTAAAAGTCAAACCATATAAAATGTGTGACATGAATTAATCATAAGAAGCGCTGTTTTTATTTTTATTTTTTTTTGTTGCATTATTTTTGTCACAGTTGTTGTGCAGTTCCATTTTAAATAGATAAAATGTACTTTGAATTCAATCGGCTTGTTTTTAATTTATTTATTTTAATATTAACGAAAAAGAAAACTGATTTAAATTGCATTTGAGTTGGATTATGCGTGAGACTTACAGTATTTTATTATTTGTTTGTGTGGCCTTAAAACAAATAGATAAATGATATGCGATTAAAAAAAGATCGTTTAATTGTAACTACATATTTTGAAGTGTTAATGGCTTAAAATGGAAAAATATTTTAATTAAAAGATATTTAGTGGAATAAAAAAAAAATAGCTTAAAATCATTATTGGAAAAGAATACTTGAAATTTTTTGAGGACATATGGATTTGCACATATAACCCTCTATAATAATAAAAGCTATAGTCAAAAGTCTGAAATAATTTTGCAATTTTAAAGAAAGGATTGGTGGCCATTATGGGCAAATATGCGATTGCACATGTTTCTCACTATAAGGGAATGGTTGCCCAAAGAGTCAACAGTAAAACATTATTAATCAAATTTCTGATAAAATTTTGGATTTGAGAAAAATAGTTTTGAATCAATCAATAAAAAAAAAAAACTTGAAATTTCCTGAGGATACTGAAGGCTATTATGGACAAATATGAAACTATATAGGATTAGTTTATAAAGTTCATAAAGTCCACAATAAAACCTTATTAACCAAATTTAAATTAAAATTTTGAAATTTGAGAAAATTAATTTTGAAAAAATTAATTTGTGAAAAAAATTTGAAATTTGAATTATGAAAAAATATGAAATTCCACATGTTTCTTACTACAAACGAATGGTAGACCAAAAGGTCCACAATTAAAACTTATTAGTTGAAAATTAGTTTTAAAGAAATGAATTTTTGAAATTTCTTGAGAGGGTAGAACAAATATCCCAGTTCTATATATTAGTAGTCTACAGAGTTCACAGTAAAACCATATATTCAAATTTAAGATAAAGTTTTGAAATTTGAGAAAATTAATGTTGAAAAAATTAGTTTGTGAAAAAACTTGAAATTTCTTGAGAAATTTGACTGCTATTATAGAAAATTATGAAATTCCACATGTTTCCCACTATAAACGAATGGTAGCCCAAAGGATCCACAATTAAATCCTATTAGTCGAATTTTTGATAAAATTTTGGAATTTGAAAAATTGATTTTAAAGAAATCAATTTTTGAAAAAAACTTGAAATTTCTCGAGAATATTGATAGTGATTATGCAAAACGAAAGAATGGAACAGATATGCCAGTTCTATAGATTGGGAGTCTATAAAGTTCACAGTAAAGCCCTATTAGTCAAATTTAAGATAAAGTTTTGAAATTTCAGAAAATTAGTTAAAAAAAAATAATTTGTGAAAAAAAACTTGAAACTTTCTGAGAAGATAGATGACTATTATGGAAAAATATGAAATTCCACATGCTTCTCACTACTAAAGAATGATAGCCCAAAGAGTCCACAATCAAATCTTATTAGTCAAATTTTTGATAAAATTTTGGAATTTGATATAATTAATTTTAAATAAATCAATTTTTGAAGAAAAACTACAAATTTTTTGAGAAGATTGACGGTCATTATGTACAAAGATGGAATGGAACAGGTATCTCACTTCTATGAATTGGTAGTCCATAGAGTTCACATTAAAACCTTACTAGTCGAAATTCTGAAATAATTTTAGAATTTGCAAAAATTAATTTAAAAAAAACTTGAAATTTCTTTAGAAAATTGGTAGCCATTATAGATATAAACGGAATTGCAAATATATTCTACTATATAGAAATGATAGGGTCTGTAATATAACCCTATTAGTAGAATTTCTAAAAAATTTTTGGAATTTGAGAGCATTAATTTTAAGAAAAACATTTTTTGAAAAAAAGCTTGAAATTTCTTGAGTAGGTTGGTGATTATTATGGACAAATATGAAATTGCACATGTATGTCACTATCTAGAAATAGTAACCCTCCGGGTCTGTAATATAACTCTATTAGTCAAATTGCTCAAATTATTTTGGATTTGGAGAAAATTAATTTTAACAAAAAAGATTTTTTAAAAAAGGGTGAAATTTCTTGAGAATTGATCATTATGAACAATATGAAATTGAACATATATCTTATTATATAGAAACGGTAATCCATAGATTCCACAATATAAGCATATTTGTCGAATTTCTGAAACAATTTTAGAATAAATTTAGAATAAATTTAGAAAAAAAAACTTGAAATCTCTGAGAAGATTGATGGCCATTGTAAGCAGATATGGAATTGTAGAAAATGGTAGTCTGAGATGTCCATAGTTGAACCCTATTAGTTAAATTTCTAAAATAATTTTGGAATTAAAAAAAAATAGTTTTATTTATTTATTTATTTTTTTTTTACTTAAAATTTCTTGAGAAGATTAATGGTTATAATGGACAAATATGGAACTAAACTTTAAAGAAAATAAAGTACATTGATTTTGTAATAAAATTTTATTAGCCAAATTTCTGAAATAATTTTAAATTTTTGAGACTTAATTTTAAAAAAATCAAGTTTAAAAAAAAAAAATTTCTTGAAAAGATTGGTGGCCATTATCGATAAATATAGTATTATACATGTATCCCATTCTATAGAAATAATAGGATATATTTGTTCATTAGTTGAATTTCTGAAATAATTTTGGAATTAGTGAAAAATAATTTTGAAAAAATATATATTTTTTTTTAATTTGATTTCAAAAGAAAAACCACTACTTTTTGCCTTTTGTTCGAATTATTAGTTTTTAAAATATCTTAAGTAAAAACAAAGTTATAGAACTTTTTATATAACAACCTTTGAATTAAAATTAATCATACGCACCAAGTTTTTTTTGTCCTCTTTTTGTTTTTTCAGTGATTATGGTCACAAAAGAATGTATAGTTATTGAGTAATAAAAATACTTTCTTTCTATTATGACCATAATTACAGAAAAAACAAAAAAGGGTAAAAAATAAATGGTGTTCTCTAGAAAAATTATTCAGTACCTGAATCGTTTGTACAATAAAAAACTTTTAACAATTTTAAATTTGCACAATTTTAGATAGCCTTTGCTTCTTCTGTTCTTTTTTAAACTCTGAATTAAAAATAAATCTCTATTAAATAAACTTTTTTTACCAAATTGATGAAATATTTCCTATATTTTTTGCATAATTGAAACTTTTTAATCGATATAGTTATGCGCACAAATACCTGTAAGTGTTTGTTGTTTCCGAAATTTTTTCCTGTAAAATCGCTTAAAATATAAAAAAAATTATTTAACTTTTAGTGCAACAACTTTTGAATTAATATCAATCATACGTCCTAGGGTATTTTTTCCTTTTTTATCTTATTTATTTAAAACAGTGATGTGATAGCATACTAACAACTTTTAGCTTTAAATCTTTAATTAAACAAATTATTCTACAAAGGCTTCTTCTGTTCTTTTTTAAACTCTGAATTAAAAATAAATCTCTATTAAATAAACTTTTTTTACCAAATTGATCAAATATTTCCTATATTTTTTGCATAATTGAAACTTTTTAATCAATATAGTTATACGCACAAATATCTGTAAGTGTTTGCTGTTTCCGAAATTTTTAACTGCTAAAATCGCTTAAAAAATAAAAAAGTTATTTAACTTTTAGTGCAACAACTTTTGAATTAATATCAATCATACGTCCTAGGGTATTTTTTTCCTTTTTTGTCTTATTTATGTAAAACAGAAGGCAATATTAAAGTGATAGCATAATAACAATTTTCAGCCTTAAATCTTTAATTAAACAAATTAGTGTAAGTCAGGCTAATTATCTATTGTTGATATTTTCAAAAAAAAAAAAAAAAAAAAAAAAAAAATAAATAAAAAATAAAAAAAATAAAAAAATAAATAAAAGGTGAAACTTTTCAAATGTAACCAAAAATTAGGAAATTGAAACAAAAAATCATGTTTTCTAATAAAACTGAACTAGGTTTAGAATTTTTTAATAAAATATAATTTTCAAAATCTATAAAAATCCAAATTACTCAAAATCTAAACAAATTTCTATATTAAAGCAATATTACGAAGCGAAATAGAAATAATTTGTAGTAAAATATGATAGTCTCAATTAACTTATTATTTTTGTTACTGCTGAAGTTTTAAATTCTGCCGATATCTTAAAAAAGAAAAAAGTTTTGCTCTCTTAATAAAATGACTTCTTTATTTTTAGTTAAAAAATAATTTGAAAAAATATAAATTTTATATTAGGAATGATGATCCATTAGCGAAAAATCTTTAACTTTATGAGGCCTTTTTTTTTTATAAAAGCTACTAGCTTTTACCCAGTACTCTTTGCTATCCTTCTAATTTTTTGTTTTAGGTTTACATTCCCCCTGGACCTACCCGTCCCCTTTTTATTTCAATTGTAAAAAGTTATTCCCATAAAATTTGTGTTCTTTTACTATAACAGTTCCCCCTGGACATGGACCTTAACTAATATAAATCATACGCCTCGTATTTTCATACTATGCTTTAAAACTTCGAAATGATTTGCAATAACTCACTGAATATTTGCAAATAATATTAAAACTAATTTCTCAACAAAATATCAAACATTTCATATAAAACTATTTCATTTCTATCATTTACTGTCAGGTGCTTTCAAAAATAAATGCATAAATATTTTGAACGAATTTCTCTTGAATTACAACACTTTCATGCGCTAAAATTTCATAAAAATTTATAGGGAAATATTTGCAATTATTTATAATGAAATTAATTTAAGCAAATAACAATTAACAAAAATTTTGTGCATAAATTCAACATAAACAACAAATTATGAAATTTTCAGTTTAATTCCGTTAGTTGTCAAAACTTTTTATTTTATTTTTCAATTTTATTTGCGAATAAAGTTTATGAATTTATATGCAGCCTAGAAGACAAATAGATAGTAAGAAATTTACAGAAATCTTCACAAAAATACAAATAGATATGAGTTAAATTTTGTTGCTTGATAAATAAAGAAAGAGAAGAGATGAAAAAGAAGAGATTAAAAAAATGTATATATGTTAATGAATTTATTTACGAAACTACTACATACATGCTTTCTTTTAAGTAAATATGTCTTCTAACGTGCAACTGCTGTAATTTGTATGTAAAAGTTAGGAAGATGCATTTTTAGAGTTTTACTAGTAAATAAACTTAATTAGACTTTAAGAGTAGAAGCTGAGAAAGAAAGGGCGTATAGTATAAATTTTGTTATTTTTGTTTTATTTATATAGTCATGAATAATGTCTATAAAACAATTGCACACAATAGAGAAATAGCAGTTTAAATGAAATATAAATATTTTATATGGGTAAATACATAATTTAGAATATTTTTGGCTTTTACAATTTCTAAAAAGCTTAATGTAATGGCTTTTCTTTAGCTTGAAATTGTCTCATCCTTTTTTACGCGAAATTAATATTTATTTCAAGATAAAGCTACAATGTGTTTAATTCGTAGTATTATCCATCGAAAGCTACTATTTATGTATTACATCTCAAAACCATTTCTCATCTTTTTTATACGCCTTGTTCTGAAGTGCAGTTTACTTCCACTATGATATTATGAGACAAACCAAACTTGTAGTAGTTAGAAGGGGCAATATCTAGTCTATAGAGAGGGTGAATGAAAAATTCTCATCTATTATTTTCTATATAGATTTTATTCGCCCCTGTATTCTGAGTCCAAACATTGTCATGATGCAAAATTATGGACTCTTATTTGGTCGCATATTTTGGTCTTTTTTCTTCAAATGGATCAATTGTTCCCGGTGATGACACCCTTATAATCCCTCCAAATACAAAGCATAAACTTGGCGACAGGGATATACGTCGATTTTCATAGTTATTCGGGCTTCATATACGACCCTTGTGCTTTGGATTATAATAATGAGTCCACTTATCATCACCCGTAACAATTAAATGAAGAAATGACATTGTTTTGTAGCACTGGAGAGGCATTTCAGATTTTGCTTTAGATACCTCTTGTCATCAGTTTGTGCGGCATCTTGTTTTTGGGCGAATTTGAGTACTTTTAAACGTCGAGCAATGCAACTAATTCTTCATTTCTCAACTTGGACATGAAAATCACAACGTTTAAATTGCTTTAATCACTCACAATGGGTTGCCTCAGCTTAAGCATGATCGTGATAAATTTCCACTAAAGTACAATGGCTTTACACAACGGTTTTCTCCCAAAAATAATTATGATTTAAAACATCAAGTAAGTGTTCGTTTTTGCTTACGAAACTCTCCATACTTAAAGTTTAAAAAATTGTGTGTTATGTTGCTTACGTTTCAATAAAACGTCACATACCGAATAAGAAAACCCAATGATAGTACCTTCACGAGACAAGTAGCAAAAAATAGGCGATTGGAAAAAATACTATTAATAAAATCCCGCCTTTTTACACTGTATAAGTAAGACCTATGCACTGAAAAATTTAAGTAAAAAAGTCAAATAACCCAATAAGAAACATAACAGACAAATTTGAAGAACTTCTGGCTTACAAAACTTTGGTTTTTCCTCTTAAAAAAGTTTTATCTGCGTTTAAACTCATAATTTAAATTTGGGGCAAATCAGCAATCACAATGGTATTATCCTTTCAATTATAAGGGACTTTCAAAGAAAGGACATACATATATGCTACCTATGGAATCTATTAACAAATATTATAAACAATATTATAATAATTATGTTTACAATGGGTCGGATTGTGGCAATTCCTAAAAAGCTAAGAATATTGATCGATATTGATGTATATGGAAAATATCCTCTAAAATATTGAATGATATACTTCTGTAATTGCTCGTATTAGATGACTTTTTGTTTTAATCTAAAATAGATCAATTCCAAAAAGTGCCAGTTGATGTTAAATTGAGGATCTAAGTTTATAGTCTGTATTCTTCTAGGAAAAGAGGTTCGTTTTAATTTTCGAATCAAAGCTGCATTCTTCAAATTTCGTCTACTAATACAGTACACAGAAAAAATAAACAATTTTTTAGCTATCAAATTATTTCATTTGATCAAAAAATTATTTAAATTTTCAGCTCTCATCAAAATTATTATATCAGTTACTAATAACACAAATCAACAAAATCGCAAAAAATATATCGCAAAAAATTCTGCGAAATTCTTATTCCTTAGACTTGATATAGTGTAAATGAAACCATTGATGACAAAAGAAAATATGTTTTAGGTTATATAATTTTCTAGGTAATAGGTAGAGCAAATTATTAAAATTGTTATTTATAATTTCTTGACTAATTTGCTCCACCTATTACCTAAAAAATTATATAACGTAAAACCTCCCCAGTGAGGAATATTATCTTTAGTCGTTAACGGGTTAAAAATGTGACGTCATGGAGAAAAACCGAAATGTTCCGGGTGATCTACAATAGAAGCAACATATTTTATGATATTTTTTAGTGTTGACCTGTGAAATTATAAAAACTGTCGAAGCACGATTTTTTTCCGGCTAAACACTTTCAAAATTTTAATTAAAAAATAATTTGAAAAAATATAAACAACCTGTTAATTGAATAAATCAAAATTTTAAATTAGGTATGATGATCCATTAGCGGAAAATCTTTAACATTGAGGATCCCTTCTTTATAAAAGTTACTAGCTTTTACCCAGTACTCTTCGCTACCCTTCTAATTTTGTTTTTAGGTTAATACTCCTCCTGGATATACCCGTCCTATTTTTATTTCAATTGTAAAAAATTATTCCCATAAAATTTTTATTCTTTTACTACAATAGTTCCATATATATGTGTTAACTAAAACTTTCTTCGTATAGGCGCTATCTTTCCCCCTGGACCTATCCATCATTTTTTAATCTCAGTTATGGAAGTGGATGAGAAAGTTATCCCCATAATATTTTACTAATTTTGCTGCAATGGTTCTTAAGTTATGGGATAATTAATATTCTCTATGTGTGTTGGGTACCCTTGGTTCTAGCCATCGTATTTTCATTCCAATTATGGAAGTTGATGAAAAAGTTATTTCCACAAGACTTTTGCTGTGTTAGTACTATAGCTATTGATTAATCAATATTTTCTTTATATGGGTATAATCCTTCCCCCTGGACCTAACCGTCCTATTTTCATCTCAATTATGAAATAAGATAAGAAATTTATTTTCACAAAATTAAAGGATTTTTGCTCTAATGATTCCTTAGATGTGTATAGGTACGCTTCCCCTTGTTCCTATCGAAAAACTAAGTAGCCTACTTTACTTTCGTGGCTCACAAGATAATGCTGTGAAAATTTCACCGGTCCAGCGTTTTTGTTTTCTACAGGGTACAAACATACAAATAAACAAACAAACAAGCAGCCAAGTAAACATAATTCATTTTTATACATACTCAGCAGTTTTTCCGGTGTGAATTGATTCCCTTCTAGATAGTAAAATTCATTTCTATCTACCTACCAAACTCACTCAAATGTGTACTTTTTTTAATTACCTTTCATTGGCGATTGACACTTTATTGACCCTGCGGTAAGCGTGAAGTTAAATGGTAAGTTCGCATTGGAGGTTGGATTATTTGACTGACTGTAAAGGTATTTCTAGGCGTGTATAAAAAGTATTATTTTTTTTTTAAATAAATTATTACGTTTTTTTTTATCAGTAAGTAAAAAACTCTTATAGAAAATTACATAAGTAATTCAGACGGTAATATACAATTTTATATTTAATTTCGTCATTATTTTTCTTTAAAAATTTTTTTATTCTTTTTAGTTTAATTTCTTCTTCAGGAAAAACATTTCTTAATTTATTTATTTATTTTTTAATGTAGAAAAACTTTATTGATTTGCATTTCGAAAAGATCATAAATATTTTTCCACAATCAAACAATTTGTTTAGACTATAAAATTATGACATTCGAATTTTTGACAAATCTTAATACAAAATATTACCGTGTAGAAATATCTTAATTAGTACACCGTAGGAAATTTCCCTCCTACATGCAGAGAGCAAATATAGTTGTAGTGACCATAATAAAAGAGCAACATATTATGATGGAAAAGTATGATCACAGCGAAAAATAGAAATGCTTAGAAGTAATAATTATTATGATTCCATTTTGCCATATTATGTCCGATTTTACGGTTTGTCTTTCTATGTTATGATTCAAGATTGATATATAATTGAACAATCTTACTACATCATTATCCCATTCTATCAGACTTTGGTTTGATGTTATTATATTATTATTCTATCTTATTATATTATTATACCACATTGTCATATTATGATTCTATTTTATCATATTATTATTCCATCTTATAATAAAGTTATCTAATCTTATCATATTATTATTTAGTTTTGTCATATTATTATTCCATCTTATCATATATTGAAATAAAACATATTAATAAAAAATTATTTTTATTAATTTTTTATTGCCAATAATAGAGAAAAGTCTTCAATCATTAGCAAAAAAAGAGAATATTTACATGTTTTTCGTTCATTAATTATATTTACTTGTACCATATGACTGACTCAATGTAACCACAAGGGATTTTCATAAATAGATTTTTTCGAACATTTTGGAATTTTTGGTCCTGGAGTGTCAGTAGAATTCCTTCTAGGAAATGCCCATATTAAAATGACTTGTCACGTAGTTAGTAAAATAACTAGTTAAAAACTTTGTCCATAAATTGACTGTTTCTAGCGACCCATTACGTTGCCACTTACTGGTCCAAAAGTGTCAATATACTTCCACCTAGGAGATGCTCATGTTAAAGTCACTAATCACATAACTAGTAAAGTAACTAGTTAAAAAGCTTGTCAGGAAACTGGCTCAATGTAACCACTAAAAGGATTCTCATAAATTGACTTTTTAAAACAACTCACTATATCACCAGTTTTTGTCTTGGGGTGCCAATACACTTCTGACACGTAGTTAGTTAAGTAACCAGATAAAAAGTTTGCCAAGTGACTAACTCAATGTAACCATTTAAAGGATTTTCATAAATGGACTTTTTGGAGCTACTCTCTATATCGCCACTCTTTGGTTATGAGGTGTCAATAGATTTTCTCCCAGAACATACTCATATTAAGGTGACTAGCGGTACCCTAATGTTGTCAGTCAAGTAACCAGTTTGGAACAGTTAACAAAAACTGTTGGGTATAGATACCGCATGACATTCTGAATGGAAAAAAGCTAGGAGAAAATCTGGTTGTGTATATGTAGTTTTAAAATATTTTGACGAACACTTTGTACTTTTTGATTTTTCTCTGTCGCATACGGAGAGGGCACAGGGGCGGGTGGTGCCCATAAAAGTATAATTTTTTGCATATCTAAAGGAATAACTCAGTGAAAGTCTTAAAAAGTTGTAGGGCGGATAGTTTGCGGGGTGAAGTTAACATTAATCATCGCATCAAAGGGCGCAGCGAAGCGCATGGGAAAAAGTTATTTTTTTACATAAAAGAAACTTAACATTAGAACACTATTAACATCGAATTGCATTTAGAACTACGGATAATGGTTCTTATATATAGATCAGTAGAAAAAGTATACTAAACTATATCTATTCAATATTCAAAGATAGCTATCATCAGTTTTCATTATTAAAGAATAGTGATAGCCAAAAAAGTAATACAGTTATAGTATAGTTGCATTAATACTAATCATTTAACTTATACTTAAAATGTGCTAACATTTCTCTATCTATCATTAAATATTTCAAACTGGAAGCCTTCATTGGAAATAACATCAATTTGCAATAGAATTCAAAGAAGTTGCATTCCACTATTTAAATGTATTATATATCAGAAAAATGCAACTAATAAATAGCAAATTTTTAAACATGTTATGGTCATACAAATCGTTCATATAAATGCTTAATATTACATCTTCAACAAAATTATTTTTTCAATTAATTTCCCTTCGATGAAAAATATATATTTAGAAAGCTCATGCATTTAAAAAGTGTGTTTTCGAGGCTCAAAAAGTGCACTAAAAATGTTAAAATAAGCAATATAAATACATAAAATATGTACTTATTTATTAAGTTTTATTAAAAAAAGACATAAAATTTTAATTCAGTTTCTTACTAAGCGCGTGTGTGAAATGGTAGAAAAGTTCTGCGATAAAAAATATTTTTTTTATGGTGAGAACAATTTTCATTTCTTAAATTTTATTATTAAAAAATTACAAAATAAATGTCTGAATATTGAATATGAAGTATTTTAAAAAACGTTATGTGTTTGAAATTTTAAAAGATAAAAAAATATGTTATTTTCCAAATACTTTGTTCAATTGAAATTTTTCTATAAATTTTAAAATTTAAAAAAATTATATTCATTTGTCAAAAATTTTACTAGCCCTATGAACAGTAAAATTTTATTCACCTCATAACTATCAAAAATTTACTAACGAGCATACTTTTCTGCTATTTCATACAGGACCTAAATTAAAAATAAATATTCAGTAGACCTTAGACAGGTACTTAGAAAATTACCGTACGACATCAACAGATGTGATGGATGCATTTTTAAATGATGGGGAAAGATTTTATTGTTTCTTCGTTTGAATCTAAAATTGTAACGACTGTATTGGCAACACTTTTTTCGATGGCTGTGGTCTTAGTGATAGATCGATACAGCTTCTTGTGCTCATAGACAGAATAATCTCATTGGTAACTTCTTTGAAAAGAATTAATCAAAACTTATGGCAACGAAAAAAATATTTTATATAAATAAATCTTTAATATCGATTACATTAATTTAATAAATCGATATTCAAGGAACTTTAATATCGATTTACGTATAAGAAACATTTTTTTCGTTGTCATACGTTTTTATAAAATATCGACAATTGATTAAATCTCCCTTCAGTATGAAAGTATGTATTTATCTCAATGTTTTAGGTTATACATTTGTCGAATATTTTAGGATAATACTTCTCCGAAACGATAATCAATGTCAATGGTTTTTAGTTTTGGAGAAATAGCTTACCACCATCGTTGCCAATTTAACACTTTTTATGCTAGATTTAGCGCTTTTCAACAACTCAAAAGTTGTATTTTTTATATCAGCGCTTTTTCTTGAAAAGCCGCTAAATTTGCGCGTTTTATATTATGTTAGTTTTAGATGCAGATTTTAATCATGCTGTCGTACTTTTTTTTTATCTACGAAGAAATATTTACTGTTGATTTTTTTCCGCATTTAATCTGAATTCAAAAGGCAAATAAGTAGAAGATTTGTTGTTTTCATTATGCTTAAAAATTAGCTTCCAATTTAAAAATTAAGGCCTAGTTATATATTGATGACTTAGTTTGTACTTATGTACAAAATTGGCTAAGAAAGTTTTAAGTAAAAGTTGACAGGAAAATAAAGGAAAACCTTTTATTTATTTACAATATGGTCTTCACAATATTTATTTTATTTTTTCAAATATTTTCTTATAATTGTGTTAATATTTTATTAAATATCTTTTAAATAACATTCCATTTTGTTTTTGGTTATCCAAATTTTGGAAAATTTTAAATAGTTTCGAAGATATAAAGAAATTTGTAGATTATGGGCAATAAAATACAAAATTTTTTGTGCAAAATATAAAGAATCCAAGAAAATACAGATTTTAGGCATCTTTTTACTTTATTCAAACGTTTAAATAATTTTAATATTCTATTCTTCTATTTTTTTTTTTTTTTTTGTTTATTTCAATAAATATTTTTTTTTATTTAATTTTTAATTTATTTTTTAATTTTTTATTTATTTTTTTAATTTATGAAAAATATAAAATTGATTTGTTTTTCTGTAAGTTATCGTTGCTTTTCTATTTTCTGTAGAAAATAAAATTTTTTACGTTTTTATTAGACAACAAAAAAGAGCAAATAAAAATACAAAAATTCAATTGAAAAATTTTAAAAATGAACTCAAAACAGATGTTCAAAATAAAAGGAATATAATTTCTATGATATATTTACGGGAACTTTAGTTTATAGCTATGATATAAATACTGTTGAGGCCGTTGGGAAAAACTTAAGGTATGAAAAAGAAAAAAATACTTAAGTTCTAAACATAAAAATATTTTTAAAATTTATTTATAATTATGCCACTAAGGGAACAGTATAACACCGGGTCTAAGCCATTTATATTTAAATTAAGCATAGTTATTAATTTTAAAGCTTTGCAATGAAAGTTATAATAAAATGTATAGCCCTTCCTTGTACCTTAGATATTGTTTTTATAAAAGCGTTAATGTTCAATATTACATAAAACTACTACATATGTGCACATGAATTTAGAATAAAAAAAAATACATATTTAACTAAAAAATTAACACAATTTTTATTCAAATATAATTTAGAGCTTTTTAGCGCCTTTTTAAATGATGACCGCCGCGTTTGGGTTTAAAAAAATTTGACAATGCTGCTTACCACATATTAATTTGTCTATGGTATTTTTAATATTTTAAAACATTTTCTGGCTCTTCTGAAAATCTTAAAATGTAGACTTAAGTCGTTTTATCAAAAGTCTACAGAATTTTGTTTTACACAAAAAATAATTTTAAATTGGAATATTGCACTAAATGTAATACAAAAATATGAATTTTAAACAAAATATGCAAAAGCAAGCATTTTCAATAAAATATGCATAAATATGCACTAAGAAATCGATGTCATTTTAAAACAAATTCTTAATTCGCATAGATATTAAGTTTGTTCTGTTCTAGGAGTAAATGCAAAAAAACATGCATTTGCATGAACTTTCAGTCCTTGCTAAAGATGTTCCGAAATCTACTCATTTACTAAATGTAAGATGTAATGCACAAAATTCCATTATGAGAAAATAATGTAAATTTTTTATTGTATTAAAATTATGGAAATCATTTGCATGATTTTTCACACTTGCGAATAATCAAAGTTATTAAATTATTTAAAAAATCAAAATGAGGTTATGCCTTTCGATTAGCTTGGAAATATTCTCAGACCAATACAGAATGTGTGAAAACATTGTAGTATGAAGTTATAGTTTGCTAGAAGGAAGAGTTGCTCTTTAAAGAGAACAGTCAAAAGAAGGAGTTCTCACTTATTCAATATTCATTTACAACCGAGAGTTTACAAGGATTTTTAGTCCTAAAAAGATACTACAAATAGGTGATATATATTTTTTAATAGTACGAAACTGAACTTTATTTAGTTACATTATATTAAAATTTTAATATTATATCTTGGAAATTTTTAAACAGTTTATAATATATACTGTAAAAAATAAATCAAATATTCCTGGAAATGTTTCACTTTTCATTGCAATTCTTTAAAAAAAAATCGACAATAAAAAATGAAAAAGTTATTAAGAATTTTGTAAATATAGTTCCTAATTAATATTAATCATACGCCCACATTATTATTTTATAAAAAAAAGATACTTTTTATCTTTATTTATATAAAACTATTTCTTTCTTAATTAATAATTTAATAACCCATCTTTATAAAGCTTTTAACTTAAAAAGTATATTTCGTTATATTTTCATTTTATGAGTCTCTCAAAATATATCTTTTTTTTAAGTTCAAATGCAATTTTAACTTCAAAATGCGTTTACCCATATTGTGTCTTTAGATATTTGCATACAACAACATATATTTATAAAAAATTGTGTATGTATGCACTATAAACGTAAAAACAAAGCAGGATATATTATATCCTTATATATCCTTTTTAAGTAAATTTTTTTCTTCTTTCAAGATATTTTTTTTTAACTATTCATTATTCTCGAACAACAGCATAAGAGTAGAGAAGTAGAAGAACAACAAGAAGAAAGAGTAAGTACAAGCACCCAGAAAGTTTATTAAAATGCAAGACTATTTTTAAGAATAAAATACATTTTATTATGGTGTTATATATTTTTTTCGTAAATTATATACTAGTATTTATGTTATGCACACACATAAACCATACACACATAAAGTATACACACATAAAGCATACACACATACTACAGTATACATATGTATGAATATGTAAATGTAAAAGGATATGGTAATTTACTACCTACACATATGCAAACATAAATATTTATACACCAGCTCACATATAAATCCTTGGAAATTTTCTTAGAATTAGAGAAAAATTATGCAGTAGCAGTTATAGTAAAATGAAAAATAAATATTAAAAAAATAGCAAAATTTAGTTAAAATTAGCATCAAAAAATTTACATATTCTTCATATCAAACTATGACATATAAAATATTTATTTTTCTTAATGTAAAATATTTTTTAGTAAGAATAATTGCTAAAAGAAGAGTAAAAGAATTTTATTGCCATACAAAAGTTTAAACTAGTTTTAATTAGAAGACATTTATTTAGGTTTCTACAGCCTTAAGAAAGTGTTAAGAAAATAAGGTAATTGAGTAGACTTTTTCATTAAAAGTTTCTAACAAAAAATGGACAATGCTCAATAAGAATGATATAATAGTAAAGAAATTGGTGATATTTAAAAAGTTCATAAAAGGTTATTTTAAGAAGAATAATAGGGTTGTTCGTTCGCAATGGCTAGGTTATTGGGATATGAGATTATCAGTTTATGTTAACAACTACAAAACACATGGAAGAACAATAATCAACTTTGCTCAAATTTTTTGTTTATAAATTATGTGGAAAACTGTTCTTTTTTTTAAATTTTTAAAGCCCATAAAAAACATATTCTATAACCGGACTTAAAATGGCGACGCTATACAAAAAAAAAAAAAAAAAAAAAAGAGCGGTATTTTGGGGCATGACTATTCACTCCAGGGAATGACTGACATACATATATAACTAAAAAATTAACACAATTTTTATTCAAATATAATTTAGATCTTTTTAGCGTCTTTTTAAATGATGACCGACGTTCCAAAAAGTTGACAATGATGCTTACCACATATTAATTTGTCCATGGTATTTTTAATATTTTAATTTATTTTTTATTTAGTTTCTTATTTTTATTTATTTTTATTTTAATTTTTTTGTATGAAGATCGACCCGCTCTAAAATATATTTATACCAGAGTCCGTATAAGTTATAAGTTAAAAAAAAAACATCAACCAAGTTTTAATTTTTTTGTTTTGATTTTATTTTATTGTTTGAAAAATATTTTTTTTAATAATTATTTTATCATACAAAAATAAAAATTACACGCAGAGGAAAGACATATTTGTAGTTATCACAATCTAAGAGCAGCATAATATGATTGGAACATAAGATCACAGCGAAATATGGAAATGGTTATAAGTAAAAATTGTCATATTGCGTCCGATTTTATGGATTTGTATGTTTTTTCATGTTATTATTTTGGATTGACATATTCCCATTCTATCAGATTATGGTTTGATATTATTATACTTTTATTTTATCTTATAATATATAAAATAAAACACATTAATTAATAATCATTATTTTTATAAAAAAATATATTATTTTTATAAAATTGCATGCAAAGAAAAAATATAGTTGTAGCGATCATAATTTAAGAGTAACATACTATGATTGGAACATATGACCACAGCGAAAAATACAAATAATTATAAGTAATATAATTATTATGATTCCATTTGTCATATTGTGTCCGATTTTATGATTTGTTTTTTCATATTATGATTCTAGTTTTACATATAATGCAACAATCTTATTACATCATTATGCCATTCTATCGGATTATGATTTGATATTATTATATTATTATTCTATCTTATTATATTATTGTACCATATTTTCATACTATTAATCCATTTCATAATATTTCATTTCATAACCTATGTTATCATATAGTTATCCAATCTAATCATATTATTATTCCATCTTATCATATATTAAAATAAAATGTATTAGTAAAAAAGAAAAGATAGCCATCCAGCCAGCCTGCCACACGGACAGACGGACATCGTTAGATTGATTCAAAAACTGATGCTGAGTCGATTGGTATACTTTAATTTGGGTGTTGGATGGATGGTGTTGGTGTTGGATTATATATATATATATATATATATATATATATATATATATATATATATATTAAGAAATATAATAAAATAAAACAAATTAATAAAATAAATCCGCAAGAAATTAAATGCTACAAAAATAAAGAATAAACTTGGCCTTCCTGTCACTTCCAAACATGTTGCACACATTTTGCGAACAAATTGTAACGTAAACAGGAAGAAACCAAAATGTAAGCCAATGTTAAAACAGCATCATAAAGAAAATCGTTTAAAATTTGCGCGCAAAGACATGAAATGAAGAGATGAATTGAATAAAATAATCTTTTCTGATGAAAAGAAATTCAATTTCGACGGTACCGATTTATATTCTTGCTATTGGCATGATTTGAGGTCGAACGAATTCGTAAGTCGAAATGGAATTTCGTTGTAGGCAGTATTATGATTTTTGAGCAGCCTTTTCTGCTGCAGGAAAATCAAAAATGTGTTTTGTTCCAACTAAAATGAACGGTGCAATTTATAATAAACTTTTGGACGATGCTCTTCTCTCTTTTATGGATGAAAAAATGGATGAAGATGACATATTCCAACAGGATAACGCTGGAATCCATGTCTCGAACCAATCTAAATCGTGGTTTAATGAACATGGTATTCCACTATTGGACTGGCCGGCTTGCAGTCCGGATTTAAATCCAATGGAAAATGTGTGGGGGTACATGGCTCGCAAATTTTATGTAAGAAATGCACAGAATGAAACCATAATGACAATAATGGAGTGAAATATAAAAACTAAGCAAGTCAGGGAAGAAATTATCAGTAATTGTTTTCAAAAATCAGTCAAATCAATGCCAGACCAAATTTATGAATTTATCCAAAACAAAGGTTCATCAATACATTATTAATAATGCTAAATTTGTTCATTACTTTAAGTGCGTATATAGGAAAATGCCTTATAAAATATAATGAAAAAAATTAATGTACATTTTAAGTTTTTTGTTATTATTTTTTTAGGTGAAGTCATTAAATAATTTAAAAATTTAATTTGTAGCACCTTAGTTGTTTTTTAGATTCATTTTTGGTAAGTTGATTAGAAAAATTGATGTGCGTTTATAGGAATATTCAAATGCAATGGTGTAATTTTTAACTAATTGCCTTCATATTGATTTTTTTCTTTTTTTTTTTTTTATTTAAAAGTACATAAATAGTAATTATTTTTGGACTTTGGTTAGTATAAAGCAATTACGACAATTTTTTCTATATAATTCTATGATTCCAATTTCGCAATAATCGGACTATTATATATTAACTTCAAACAAAATATTTTGTCTTGGCGAATATTTTTTTTTTATTTTAAATTATTTCTGGTCAATTTATAATGTGCAATTTTTCTTTTTTTCTTTTTTGTTAAATAACATTGGCTTCTTAATTTTCATCACACGTTTTGAGAAACATATGTTTCTAGACACTTAATTGTATCTAACAACAGTATATTGTTTGTCAATATAAATACGAATACGAGTATGTGCAACATCAGGGAATAAAAAAAAAAAAACAACTATAGAGAAAAAATATTTATGTGGACATGCATTAAATACAATGTTGAACATACAAGTACTACATATTGCAACAACACACACTCATGCTATGTGCTGTTGGTTGAAGGTGGTAGTGGTATAATATTATTGTGGCAGAATACAAAAATACAAACGTTTGCATATATCATGTATCACTTTAACGTGTTGTTCATTTTTAGTTCTTGTAGTTATAGCTGATGTTGTTGTTCTTGTTTTTGGGCTGTAGTTGAATTTGTTTTTAACGTGTTTGTAGCAACAGCAGTGTATAATTGCCACAGGCGTTTAGATGTATTAATAAAATGCATCCGTTGTGGCAAAGTGGCTACTTTTTTCCTTTTTTTTTTTTTGCTTAATGCTCTCTGTTCTAGTGTTCCATTGGCATTAAGCATACATGAATACATAAAATCTAGTAGGTTAAAAAAAGCACACACACACACAATCAAATATACAACAATAACATATATATAGACAGACAAATATATGTTCCAAAAAGCAAAAATTTAAATTTGACCAAATGCTATAGCATACGTTTTTCATTTTTTTATGTTCTATTTTCTATGTTCTACTTTTTTGGTTTCGAAAGCTAAAGGCTTCAACATGTACTTAGTAGTTTTGTTACATTATTAACCACAAGTTGGTTTTGTTTTGTTTTATAGCACAAAACTAAGACTGAACGAAAGCCCACAAAGAGAAGAACACAGAAACTATATTCCACATATGGGCCACCCACTTCCGAGTTGTTTTAGGGATGGAAACTTGGCATCATGCATCTATAACTTTTGCAGTTTGTTTTGTTTTAGTTTTGCTTTAGTTTTCCTAACTCTCTTTCTCTGTTTCTCCAGAGTATTTCAATTTGTTTTGTTTTGCTTTAAATGCTTTTTCTTATTTGGTTGTTTCCTATCAGATCCAGCAACATAATGTTGTTTCGCAATAACAGCAACAAAATAACTTTAATATCCAAAAACATGCATTTCCTGTGTGGTTTAAACGAATGCCTGTTACTCACTTGTAAGTTCTTGTATATAAGTGTTTGTCTGCTTGTTGCTGGACTGGCCTTCATTATCCATCCATGTGGTTGATAAATGTTCTTCAAAAACATTACAATGTCAATATGACCAATTTGGAATTTATAAAGAAATGACACTATGTACACCAGAGAGAGAGAGAGACATAGATGCAGAAACTGGGAAAATAATTTGTTTTACACCTCAGAATGCAGACGATAAATTGAAGGTAAATGATTGGAAAATTTTAAATTTTCGTAAAATTTAAGGTAATTTTTTTATTAAAACTTAATGTTAGAAATCTTAGCAATTCAAATTATTGCAGCATTCCTATGTCGCTATTATTCGAAAAACTTTGTTATATTTCTCAAACTTCTATTGAGATATTTAATGTTCATCTATGTCACGGATCTATAAGCAGAACAGCAAACTTGTCAGAAATAGTAGAAAATTTTATTGTACTATAATATGAATACTTTTATATCATTAAAGAAATAGATACATAAATCTCGGTTTGGTCAGACGATCACAATTTGCAAATAATTTAGAATTGACGTCTTGGATTTATATAAAATTGCACATAGGTCGAGCAGAGGAGTGTACAATCTAAAGTTCGAAAAGGGGCAGAGACTTCTCGAGACCTATGTGGACTCAAAGCAGGGTACTTCTGATAAAGAAAAGTTTTAACCTCTTGCCAATTTTTGTCTTCGATTTCAATAATTTTTCTATTTTTATATATGTCTGTAGGAATCCTATAGAATAAATCCAACCAGCCGATTTGAAATAACAGATTTATTTCCAAAATTGTTGGTTTCTGCCCCTCCCAGCACTATTGCACAGTGTGCGATTTAAAAAATGAAATGGAAATAATTATGGGATTTCGGAACAGTTATTTCGAGATCAATTAAATTTGACATAGTTTTAGTAGAGGTGTAGGCGATTTTAAGTGTAGAACTTGGACTATACATATCTACAGGAGATGGCACAAAGTTTTACACCTCGGGTATAAAATTTTTTAAAAACGATCCTTATTCCTTGTATCTGAACCAATTTAAATGATTTTTATATAGGAGGCTTCTGCTCATCGATATCTACAAAAAACTTATTCTTTTCAAATATATATAAAAATTTTTATAACACGAATATTTCTTGAAGACATTTTGCGAAAAAGGATTAGGTCGAGATTTTGTGCTATTATTAATTTTGTATAATGCAATAAAATTTTTATTAACATATATTTTTTGATAAAATTTTACCGTTATTTAGACCATTTGATACTCGATTTGCAACTAAAGTTATTTTTTAGAATTATCAACCGGAATCCTGAAATTCTCAAAAAAACTTTCAAAATTTCCAAAAATGGGATTTTATACTTTTTTGCCATATATTCCCAAACGATATCGGTAAGCAAAAATTCTTATTGCCAACAACTTAAAAACACATTAAACTATATGCAAAAGATAAAGTTGTTTTAATTCCAGCTGTGCAATTTGAGAAATTAAGATACAAATTGGAAAGTCATGAAAAAAATAGGTCAAATTTGAGAGACTCTGGATCTCGCACGATTAAATGTTTTAATTTTTTTCCTTCACATAATTTCCCATAAAGCTATCTTTCTGAAAAATATAAATATTATACATGTTAGTTAAGAAAATTTTTTTGATAACTGGAAAAGTATGTAAATAAAAATAAAAAAAGGCCAGAAATCGAGTTTTTTTGGAATTTCAAATTCAAATGCATATAAATTTTAATTTCTTACAGATTTCAAAAATTTTCTTTTACACAATTTTATTATTTATTGTTAATAAAATAAAAATTATTTCAAATTATCGTTACAGCGAGAAAATTTCAGCAAGTTAGGTCAAAAAGTAAAATCTTAATCTTAGAAGGTCAATATCTCTTAAAATAAAAGAGATAACATACACATGATTTTTGCATGTCTCGACTTGCATAATCTTTTCATATTAAAATATATTAAATCGTTTAAAATCGAATCGGGATCGTTTTTCATATTTTTAATAACCGAGGTGTCTAACTTTAAGACCCTGTGATCTCGTTGCCGTTATATCTACATCGCCCAAGCTCAAAAGTTAAATTCGCCTGCGCCTCCACTATTACTATGTGAAATTTCATTGAATTAGAATTCCGAATTTACATAATTATTTCTATTTCATTTTTTGAATCACACACTGTATGATGTAAAGTACCTTGAGTAAAACCATCGACCAATTATAATTTAAAAATGTGATATCTTTAGGATTGACTGTGTCGAGCTTTACACGGAAGGATCCCATACTATAGGTGGAGTAGAGTAGATTTGGACTTCCATATTCTTTGATATAGAAAATATTTTCTGCAAATCATTCTAGTGGCCTTTAGAATTCTTGGATATTAAGAGAACAATGAATTACTTACATGAATATTTTTCTCAAGAGAGTCTACACGAAATCAAAGTTTGCAAGTGAAAGACCGGAATTTTTCATTCAGATAGACTAATGAATGAAAGTTCGATGCTGTACTGTTAAAAGGTTCTCTCATCAGCAGCTACTAATTTTAGTAGATGTGATCATTAGGTACTTTGTTAGTTTTTCTAGCGCTAGGAGATTATGCTGACGTCGCAATGAGGAAAAGGATAAACCGAGGATAATCAAAGTATCTATCCCAATCCTTCTTTTTGGTTTTATCAGGACCTAAATGGAGAACACATATATTACAAGCTTTTATTTCTTGGATCATATCGTGAAATGGTGATAGATAGCGGCTGATTAAAATTGCACAATGGGGCAGAATCGAAAATGTTTGGAAATAAACCTCTAACCTCTAATTGGCTGGTTGTTTTACAAAAAATTTCAGTGTAGGGAAGGGGAGCTATACACACCCCTCAGGCGCTATAGAGGCTGACGATAATGCACCTCTGACATATAAAATTTTTAAACGCTTGAAATTATTTGTTTTTTCTAATTCGACTTTAAATAGTTTTATATCCATCAAGTTATTCGCATTTGAATTTGCAATTACCTCAGTTTTGCAAAATCCCATAAATTTCAGTTAGATAAAAAACGGAATTATCTAACCTATAAATTGAAGTTGATATCTTCTTTGGATCCGATACAGTACCTACACTCTTTTTGCTTTAAAATAAATTTTGTTTAAAGAACGTATAATAATTTTATACTTTTTCGAAACGTATCTTTAAGATGATTTTAAACTAGAAAATGACCCCTATCAATAAGGCCAAGTAGAGATTATTTTGTATTTGACATATTTTGTTTTGAAATTTTGACTTTAACTTATATGTTCAAAATGGCTAAGCTTGAATATATAAACAGAATGCAGTTTCAAAATCTCCAGTGTATTATAAAAGCTTTGCAAGCGTGGAAATTATGGCTAAAATTAAAAAAAAAACAAAAATCCCATTTTTGGGAATTTCTCCGATTTTTGAGAATTATGGTGCTCCTTTTATTCAATTTTATAATTTTATAATTTTGAATGATAAAGTCTGCAATCACCGAAAATTCCATTAAGATATCTACACTAACAAAGAATTTATTACAGATAAAATATTTATAGTTACCCCAAAAACCATTTTTTTCTTTAAATTTGAATTTAAGCCCAAAAATTAGGAAAACTATAGACTCGAAATTTTTTAAATAAATTTCCAAACTTAAATTAATATACCTCTGCTAAGCCTATATGAAACTTTATATAAATCCAACCATTGGTTTAGAAGTTACAGATTTATTAAAAAAAAAAATTGATTCTGCAGCACTGTGCATTGCAAATAATTTTGAACTCCTAAGTATATTCTTTCATTATTAAACATTGTATTTGACCATTAGGTTCCATATAAGGTAAGCTTACCACTTAAGTTGAAACAAATAATCCAGCTAAACATTCCAACTACTTGTCATAACAATAAATCAATTATACCAGTATGCAAATGTAATAACAACTTATGTAAATAACTATAACGATGACCACAATTAATATATAGATTTCTTCTTTACATAACAAGACTTTTTAATAAAACTGATGATGATTATCACCGGCATAAATATAGACAACATCCTCAAATTAAATAAAATGAAAAGAAAATCAGATACCACATGACAACCAGTTGACTGCTGCCAACAACTCGTTATAAAGATCAACGACAATAAACAACAGCAACATCAGCAATCAAAGAAACCTCACACACTCCGGCAGTTACAAGAAATGCAACAGACAATATACTACACATGACAAGTTGTCCTCTAGAGAGGACAGAAATAAATAACACACCTTGAAAGCAATTACTACTGATAACACATCACTTGAAAACCAGCCGCCAGGTTTATTCTCTCCCCATACATTTATACATATGTATGTACATATGTATGCATAAGTACGTACAGGAAATATTACTTTAGCTGACAAAGATTTCTAGCAGTAAACAAAAAAATTTAAATAAAAGACAGCTTGTTAAGTGTAAAGAAATACTTACTGGTAAATTGAGAAAAAAATGCTGCTTGGCATGCTTGATTTCAAGTACCAGATAAATTACGAAAAAAAAAAAACACGAAAAACTTTTTAAAATTAATTTCATACATGATCATAAACAATCTACTTATAAATATAAGTTTAAATATAGAGTGCATCTTACAAACTATCTTTAAAGATTAAAAAAAAAAACAGGAAAAAACTGCCTAACGAAATGACATCTAGTTAAGTGGCGATCTATATGACTATATAAGAAATAGGCAACAAACTGTTGCCACTACTGTTAACATTTTTTTTTTTTTTTTTTTTTGTAATTTACATACTGGCACTTAAACACAATTGTCTGTGGTATATACACAGTATGCTAGTGCCTACTTAAACGAATTTTTAGTTTAAAGAAGAAGTTAGCAATAACAGCTAATAAACTTAACATGCAACAAGTATGCAACATATTTGTTTTTTCTTATTTGTATGTTTTGCTGGAATTATAAATATATGGCGCTCGCAATTAGCTGTGGCACTAAGATAATTTAAGATCTCCTACTCTTCACTCCACCAGTACTACGAAATTTTAGAAAATTTTCACAGGAAACAGTGGGTGCTTTATATTTTGACGTAGTATATTGATAAGGTTTTTGAATATTAATGAAAATTTCACAGAAAAAAAAAAAAAAACGAGAAAGAAAGACATAGTCAGTCAAGACCTACTATGTCTTTCTTTCTCGTTTAATACCAATGAAATTTGGCACGTGGGACTTTTATGATACAAAGACGGAGCCTGTTGAAATCGTTTGTATTCGTCCTATTATTTCACCTAGCTCCCGTACAAATGTTCACCTGGATAGAGTTTAAACACTCAAAAATTCCTTAAAAATAAGAATATTTTAAAGAAATTTGGTTCTATAGAAGTATCAATCTTTGTACCAAATTTTATGAAGATCGGTCCACAATTGACTATAGCTCCGATATAAACCCCTCTTCCGAAAATCACTTTAAAATGCATAAATTCCTTACGAATATTAGTATCAAGTTAATATTCGACACAAATAAGTTTTATATAAGTAGAAACAACATTTCCAAATTTTATCAGAATCGGTACATAATTTGTCATAGGTCCCATATAAACTCACTTCCAGGAATCGCCCTAAAATGCATAAAATCATATAGATCTTAGTATTAACGCATTATTCTATATTTGTATATTTTATTTTACATTTAGTAAAATTGGTCTTGAACGACTATATCTTTCATTCACGTTTTATTTACATTAGCTCTGTTCCATTACTTGTCAGACTTGTAGGTTTTAGTCAGATTTTACGAGAAAGCGCTCCCCTACTAAGAATTTATGTGCATTTTGTTGTTCTTCGGACAATTTCTGATTAGTTCCGAATAAAATCTATACATTTTTTAAGTACTAGAACAGAGTAAGATAAATAGATGGTTAGATAAATAGATAGATAGATCGTTAGATTGATAGATAGATAGATAGATAGATAGAGAAGGTTGACGTGGTACATTAGCTGTACTACATCTCCACCCAGAGACCGACATCGGTCCATTGAGAGTCCCTTCATTAAACATAAAGAAAAAAGAGTAGCAAGAAAACTGAAGTGGAATAGCAAGAGTAAAAAGTTTCCTTAGGAATATACCCTAACTTCCCCTTAGTGAGCCTATTCCCATGACGAAGCCTATGATGTCTACAAGCTCCAAGTCGCGAACGTTAGTTAGCCCATCAAGAAATTTACTGCCCAACCATTTTATCCTACGATGCTGCAATCGCGGACAGTAAAACATAATGTGCTCAATAGATTTGGTCTCGTCGACTTCCTCACATATTCTGGAAAAAACTGCCTAACGAAATGGCAAAAGTCAGAATTGCCAACATCCCATTTAGACCTCATCTTCCCTGGAACAGAGTTATTATATACAAAAAATTATTGTGTTGTATCATAAATAGTTATTTTAGAGATTTTTAATAAAAACTGGCTGAAAATGATTTTTGATTTGTATGGAAAAACTAAAGGATTTTATGTAGGTTTTCAATCAAAAACCGAATAAGTAAGATCAAAATACTAGTTTTTGTTTGGTGTAAATGGCAAATTATGAAAACAAAAAAATATATATTCTATTTCCGAAAAAAATTTTAATTTTCAGCTCTCAATGTTCCACTGTCTTTTCTTCCTTCTCAATAAAGATTCAAAACAAATTTCCAATAAACAAAAACAATATTACATGCAAATTTTATTAGTTTTCCATTAAATGTTTTTATTGATTTTTCATTTAAACCAAAATTGTATATTTTTCTTTTACATTTAAATTCTAAAACAAATAAGTATTTCTCTTTAAGTTCGTATTATTATTATTATTTTTTTGTAAAAGAAAGAAATTTCATTAAACAGGTTGCCATTACAAACAAAATTTATTATTGAAATATTTTAGACGGCTGCCAATTTTTAAACAAATTTTATTTAAGTATTTTTCCCCAAAGAAATGAAAACACGAAAAACCTTTAAATAAAAGTAGACACAGATGTTCATAAAAATGAATATTTCTTGTTAAATGATGCTTACAACAGGCCAACAACATTGTTATTTGTTGTCTGCTTTAGTTTTGTATTTTTTGCCTTGGCTTTTGCTCTTATTGTAGTTGTTGTTGTGCTCAGTTTTTTTTTATATTTTTGGTAAGTTTTCTTTAAGTACATTAAAGATTTATGACCAAATATCATCTAATATATCATGGTCTCATAAATTTTATGTTGTTATTATTTTTCTTGTTGTTGCTGCTATTAGAAAGTGGTAGAAGATGATGTCGGAGTATTTCGCATACATATGTGAGTGAGAAAACATTTGAAGAAAAATGCGCGTACTATTTATTTTATGCAGATAAATTGCAATTTTATTATGTGTATTTGTGTTTGTGTTTTTGTACTCAAGAAAAATGCATAAATAAATTTTTGGGAAAAGTCTTCTGTAGTCAAGTTGACCTAAAAATATTTTCTTTTTTGTGAAATTCACAAAATTTACAAGAAATTTGAAATTTTATATTAAAATAGAAAATAAATTGTTTGATTAAAAAACTAAAAGTGTTCGAAGTGTCATGAAATATAAACTAAAGTCTTATTAAAATTATGATATTATGACTTTCACGAAAAAAAGCTTATAAATATTAAAATAAAATTTTTATAAAAAATAATTATAAGAATATATTTATGTATAATAGATTAGGGTATATACAAAATTTTGGTTGGGGTAATATGCATTTGTAGTGTTATTTATAACGCATAAATACACTGGATCAACACTCACCTTCAGATATGCCGTTCGACTTAAAACAACTTTCTGAATCGAGATGACGATATCCGTCCTTCCGTCTGGCTGACAATCTGTCAAAAGGACTGCACTAAAATTTACAAACTTTTAAATTTTGACCGCAACTCCCTTAGAATTATTCCTTATATTGAAAAAAGATATTGTATAAATATAAGTGAAATTGATATCATTAATTCGTGCCGTATCGGACCTAAATTTGTGGGGCGCTTTTATATGGAAGAATGTGGCCTTTTTACCGTTTTTGGAAAAACTTAGCTTTTCAATATTTTGTTTTGTAACTAAATGTTAAAGAATCGTAATCCCTGTTTGAATTTGAAGAGAAGTTTTTGTTTCTGCTAGATAATTGAAAACCCTTTCCAAGCTAGGTTAAAAAGTGTTGATTTTATTGAAGACTGCTTCAAAACTCCAATTTCAAACTTTTAAAAATTTTGTTAAACAAATTTCAAGAAAGTTAGAAGGAAACTACTCAGGTTTATAGATAACACCACATTAAATATACTCGTCATTTGGAAAGAATTACGCCAATACCTTGTGAGACCAAGCCGTTCCTGCGATTTGAATTTGAAGGCATTTTTTTTTTGTAGTTTTTAGTTATAAAGTAAAATTTTTTTTGAACTGATTTTCAGAATAAACCGAGTTATTAAAGAATGAGATAAACCATACCTCAGAAAATGTATTCTTTTTTTATGAAAATTGTGCAAGGATAACCTCTAAAAATTAAAGTTTTTATTTTGCTTTAGTTTATATATTTAGTTAAATTTTGGAATATTTAAAGACATAAAAAGGCATATTTGATATTTAAATATGAAATGAGCTTGTGGTTAGCACTTTTTTAAACTTAAATATTTGTAAAGGAAATTCTACTAATTGATATCATGGACAAATAAAATAATAGTTACTACATTTTGACAAGTAAAGTCATGCTAAACTTTCAAAATTTATTATAGTAATCATTGCAACAAAATATAGATAAAAAATAAATATTTTTTTTTCCATAAAAATTTTAAATATTTAAAATTTTGACTTTTAACCTCCATATTTGAAAGGTGATCGTTGTCCATTTTTTTAAAGTGCAGAATTTCAATTGAAATATATATGCGTGATAACTGAGTTTAATCTGAATATCAGTTCAAAAAAAAAGTAATTAATGGTCTGGGGAATTCGTAATAACTTTTTTTAACCGATTTTTACTTTTGATATCTTATCTGATAGACAGCTATGTGTGGATTAGGATTTAGTTACATTTAGTTACAAAAAAAGTACTTAAAGCTGTAAAAAAGCTACATTTTCCGATATAAACGCACCCTACAAATTTCAATTCGATGCGGCACGGGTTAAGAATATTCGATTTCATATAATATATAATTTCATATAATATATTTTTTCAATACAAATAACAATTATAGATAGAATTACGGTTAAATTCAAAACTCGGTAAATTTTGGAATAGTCTAGAGTCCATGTAAACCTTTTAATGGTCGAAATTTTTAGATATCGTAATAGAATATAGCACGAAGATTTACTTTAGTATAAAGGCGCGAAGACAATAGAAATTTATTAGGACCGGTCGAATACTTCCCCCATTCCCTATCCAAATGTCCTTCCGAAGTGGAATGGTTATAAATGCCTTAAATTAATCATGATATAAATAAATTTCAGCAAAAATTATCAAATACATATTTTTTTCTTTCAACTTGGAATTATTTTATTAAAATTAATAAAAAAACCTTAATTATGCAGTTATATGAAGAAAAGTCTTCACTTTCCAGACATATTAAATTTTCAATATTGACTTTTAGCTATGTTTTGTTAAAGCCGACCCCTCAGTCGATTATCTTAAATGTCCTGATAGATTTTCTTTGAATTTTGTTAAACAATAAATTTATCGATATATCCAAAGAAATATTAATCACATTTGTGTACAAAATGACACCATTTAGTATCAATTGATAATGTTTTGATTCCAAATTAATAGCACATCAGTATAATATTATCTAATAGCTTTATGTATTTAAAAATAATAAAGAGAGCGGTGCTTTAAATATGAATACAACCGCAGCACATTTTAAAACGTCTTATGCTTCCTCAGAGCAAAACGAACAATTTTGTGCTTTAAAATTTTTTAAAAAAGGTGGTCTTTTGTTTCATAACCCCAAAGAAAATGATAATCAGTTTGGAACAAATTTATGTTTTAGGATGCTAAAATTCTTGGACATTTCGTCAAAATTTTGATTAATGAAAATTTTCAAACTTTTAAATTTCAAAAACTGCATTAATGCTTAAAGCATTAGTTTCTGTTATAAAATTTAAAGAATTTACCAAACGTATTATAAAATTTTTAATTTTTTTTTCTAACACAAAAATAATAAAATTAAAATTCAAATGGTTTAATAAAATATATAACACACTAGGTCAGTAATGTTTTCAAAAACACATAATAACAACGATATAAAAACAAAACTAAACAATTGAAATAAAAACAAATCGCATAAAAAAGTTAAAATAAAATTAAATGAAATAACAAAAACAATAAGAAAACACACAAAAAAAGAAAGCATATTAAAAAAGGAAAACAACAATAGAAGCACAAGAGAAACATTAGGAAATAGCTCTATTAAAAAAAAAAAAAACATTTACTTTTTTTGCAAACATTTGCTTAAATACAAACAAACGCACACAAATATTAAAATAAGCAAAATACAAATGAATTTTAGTTTTTGTTGTTATTGACTTTTTATTAAAAAGCAATTGTACACATAACTAGCGAAAACATTAAAAAGTCATAAAAACAATAACTATAACAATAATAACAATAACAACCTGAATATAATCACATACATACAGACAAATCGTATCAAACAACTAATTGAGTAAATAAAGCTCTTCTTTCTACGATAGCAACAACAACAACTAAAAAGTAGCTCCAAAACCAGCGTTGTCAACTTTTAGTAGTCAAAACGAGCCGGGAAAATTCTAAAATGCGCTAAAAGCATTTTAGAATCAAAAGACGCAAATTTTTTAAATTGAAATCTGATTTTCATTAACATCAGTGTTGCCAGGTGATGAGAAAAAAGAGGCTAAATTGAACTTTAAAAAAGGTCCAAAAAGGCTAAACGCCAAAAAAAAAAAAATGGCCAGAAAAAAGTTATTATTACATATTTACTCGTTGTCATTAGTTTTTGAAATTAAAAAAAAAAATTGTAATAAAATGAAAAATCGTCAAAAAAAAAAAAAAATTCCACAAAAATTAGGGTTATGTTTCATATGAAAAGATATCCAATGTTTTGAAGCGATTTTTCGTAACTTTTCAACTATAATTCCTTTTTGATTAAACATTTCCATGGTTATTTTTCCTCAAAAATTAGATTTTGTTTTTAATAATTTACAAAAATAGTTTCTATTGTTGACGAAGCATATTAAAAATAATTTTAATTATCGATTTGGTTACTCCACAAATTTAGTTAAGGCACTTTTAATTTGGAGAATTAAGCGCTGCGGATGAAATTGTTTATTAAATATACATAACATCGATTTTTCGTGGATGATTCTGTAAAAATAAAATTAGTAATAGTAAATAAGAAATCATTTTCTTCGTTGTTGAAATACGTTTTTAAAGCAATTTTAGAAATCAAAAGAAGGCTAGAAATAAGCTAGAAGCTAAAAAGAAAAATTTTGAGGGCCACAAGAAAAATAAAAAGGATAGATTTTCCTTAAAAAGGCTACACTGGCAACACTGATTAACAGCAATAACGTAAACACTACAATGTATATATTTGTTACTTTTTTAGATATTTTAATTTCAGCACAAAAACTGTATTATAACTAAAATAAATTTGTGTTCTTATTGAACAAGTAAGCGCACAGTGGGAAATTTGTGTCATTTTCTAATCATAAGTCTGTAAAGACTTGTTTAGACCGGCGCGAAATTACGAAATTTCATGCCGAAATTACGAATGAAATCTAGAGTGTTCATACTGGCTAGATGACATTTGATGTAATTTCGTGGACAGCTGATACTTATTGTTTACATTTTAAATTATTATAGGGGTAAATAAAGTATTTTGAAATGGAAACAAATAAGAAACAATTACTAACTAAATTGAAAATTATTAATTAAAAACTTGCTAATAAGAAATTGTTATTTCAACAATTAAAAATGGTTAGACATGCGAAAGTAAAAAAGATACGTTTCATTTTGCAAAATCACTTCGATAATTAGTTTTAAGATTTGTACTTAAATTTAAGATCAGCTGTCAATTGTTTTTTTTTTTCTTCTCACGATTGAAACATGCAGTACATAGGTAAAAAAAGTATTTTTTCCAACCATGTACAGAGTTGCACGGAAATGGGCATCGTAATTTCAATGTATTTTCGCCGAAATTACACAAAATTATGTAATTTCGCAAGTGTCCAAATGTATGGGAAATTACGTAATTTCAACTTGATTTCGGCCGAAATCACGAAAGTACGTAATTTCGCGTCGGTCTGAATGCCCTATAACTTTAAATTAACAAAATTGTGCACCAATAATCCTAAGAATATTTTCCATTGTAGTAGTTAATATGAGCTAAATCCTTTAGCAAATTATTTGGCAAGTTCTCTTTAATTTTAAAATTTGTTGTTTCCCTTTTAGAGCAACGATAGGCACAAAGAGAGGGCGTAAAAATATGAATGTATTAGTGTATTTGGTTTTATTGCGAATGTGTTTGTAGTATCTAGCATACAAAAAACAATAATTTTTTTACGCTTTTCGTTTTGTGTTTTGCTATTGTTTTTGCTTAACTATGCGACGTAAACCTGCCCTGTTGAAGGCTAGAACGAAACTAAATTATTTCTTGTTTTTTATTCGCTCTCAATTGTTTAGCTTCGTTAACCTTCGTGTTGTGTATGTGAAAATGTCGAAAATACTCGGCTTCGGAGAGCTATGGGCGCCGGTGTTTGATTTAGAGGAATTTGGGTAAATAATAAAGCCCTTGGCTTAAAGAATTAGTATAAATATTTTAATTGATTTAAACCATGATAATACTATTAAACACTATAAGTTTCCGGGGAGACAGGTGGCCGCTAACGAAAGTACATTTTAATGTAAATAAGTTTTTTTTTTTTTTTTGGAGTAATCATGACAGAACTATTACACTGAAAAATGTAATTTCAATGAATGAAGTACGTTTAATGAAATTCGTTGATTTTTTTAAAAATACATTGATTTAACATACGAATTCGTTGTCTCAAAGAAAATTTTCACTGATATTTAATGAAATATTCAACGCACTTATAAACGATACATTGAAGCCATTCCTTAAATTTATTCCGTAATAAATTTTTAATAATAAAAGAAAATTTTCATTGAATTTAATGAACTTTTTTCATTCAATGAACTTGTACGTTGATTTAGAAGAACAAAAAGAAATAAAACATAAAATATAGTATACATAAAAACAGTGATTCAATGTAAAATTCCTTGATATAACGTACTAATACTGTGGTTTAAGAAAGAAGAAGCTTTACCCAACGAACAAGTACTTTAAATTAAAGAAATAGTTCGTTAACTTATGTTAAATTCAGCATATTCATTCATTGTTTTCTAATGGGAAATATAGCAAAAAAAAAAAACAACCCAGTTTATATTTATTGTTTAACAAATGTTGTCCTATTTTAAAGTATTGTGTTAATAATAACAATAAAAATAATAAGTCAGTAATTAAGATGCAAATATGTCAGAAAGCTTGGATATTGTACTAACCAAATATTGTGAAACTAAGACATATAGGGGAAATACAGAACTATTTAAAAACGTACATATTCAGACAAGAGATATCGAACACCAGTAATGAATACACCGTATTAAAAGAATTACTTAGAAGCTGGAATATGGAATATTTGATGGATTTCATAAAACGTAAATTTAATAATGTTTATTGTTTTAATCACGTTTTCAAAGTATTGGTTTTTATGTTTATGTAGACAAAACAATTACGAAGCAGGACCCAAGAATGAGTACGAGTTTTTAAAAAATTTCTCCAAATACAAAAACCAGAATTGGTCATCAAGGTGTTCTTCATAACTCGCAGGATCATTTCCTGGAAATAAGGGAGTTTCTACAGGCAGAAAATAATGTGAAAGGTAAACAATTTGGACTAATCTCAATTAGTTTTATTTTTTAACGAATAATTTTTTATATTTTTATTCAAGACAATGCTGTTGTCATACTAATGTACACAATTGAGCAACATTTTCAGGGTGATTTTATGTTCATTGGAAACAGCGCACAGGAAGTTGAAAATCTGACTGTGTTTAACCCTTCATTTTGGGTATTGATACCAAAGATATAAAATCACTTGATTTTTTTTTTAATTTACTTAAATCAACAATAAATATTGCATTATAATTAACGCATCTACTTTAATTATATATAGAGAATTTTATTTAGTTTATGACTATATTAACTGAATGTAATATAATTTAATTTTTAATATAATGAATAACAAAGTAAAAAACAGGACTAATATTGTGGTACATTTTCAATGTATAAATTCATTGTGTCAACGTATAAGTTCATTCAAATGTTAAAGTTTTTAATATATAGTTTCATTAGAACAAGGTATAGCTAAATTAGAACAACGTATAGTTTCATTAAAATAAAGGTACTTATTCTTTAAATTTATTTATTTAATTTAACGAAAATGTTCATTAATATAAATTGAAACAAATTGAATCAATTAAATTAAATTAATTAAATTTTAAGACTATATGATTGTTAATATATAAAAATACATTGTTTTAACGTACCTATACGTTAGGTACGTATAGGTACGACCAAAAAGGTCGTTGACTAAAAATAAAATCTATGCAAAGTTATCCATCTAAAACGGTATATATACTAAATTTTCCAAATATTTTAGGACAGTTATATTGGCTAGAATTTACAATATTTCCACAAAGTAGTTCATGATATGTTTGCTTTACAGTAAGTTAAAAACTTTATAAAGTTTAGAAATTGCTAATAAATCCTTTATTCAATGGGCTAAGCGAGACGGACAGAAACTTCAAATGATTTTACACTTAAAAAAAAGGAATTCTGAAACTGTAGTTTAGCATTTTGAAATGGAACGAAAAACCTTCCCGGTTTTGGTGCACACGAAAATTAAAAATATACTTTTTTGATTAGCTAATGGGAATGTAAAAACATGGAGCAAATCGACTTATTACTGAAAGTAAAATACCCCCATTTAGCGCTTTCTTTGGGTTGTTAAAAAGCGCTAAGTATAGCACGAAAAGCGCTGAATTGGCAATGCTGCCGACATCAATATTGAGCCATTAAAAATAACTATATCGCACACATTTTAAAGATGAAGTCTAAGAAATGCTTGTTAAAAAAACAAAATAGTACTGGCCACTTAAAATAATTTTTGTATTCCAAAAACGTTCATAACAAATTAATGCTTTAACAAGTACGAGTACATAGTCTATCAATTGGATAATAATTGCTATGCCTTTTCAAAAAAAATTTCTAAAAAAAAGAAATATTTAATTGTAAATACTCAACTCAAGTCGCGTATAAATGTTTGTGTATAATCTGGAGTAAATGTTGACAGCAAACACGTGTTCTTGTTGTTATTGCTAAAAAAAATGTTTTTGAGAGCGAAAATAGTATTCAATGTTTTCTTAAATAAAACAATGAAATATTGTTATATGTGGGGTTCGCTTCTCTTTTTTTATCTGATAAATAATTAAAATTCAATTAAAGTTAGTAAAGAAAACAATTTGATGTGATTTAATTAAAATGTTTGTTTTGTTATGTTGTGTAATTTAGAACTAGACTGTGAAGTACATAATCGATTTGTTTTGTTTGCTATTTGTAGGAAATGTTGTTAATAGAAAATTGACGGAATTAATAAAAAATTTTAAAATTGAAAAGAAGATAGCAGATGATAAAAAAAATAAAAAGTGGAAATTAAAAAATTTTTGTTCGTTTAGATTCCATGATTACCCCACGGAGGAAATTTCTTAAAAAAAAAGTTATAATTGTAGAACGGAACTTCTGTTAAAATAGTTATTTTTTTCTAATTGCTTTTTTATTTAAATCCATCTTTCTACAAATATTTCTCTAATATGTTTATTAAATTAATATATAATTTGATTTGAGATCTGATGGCTTCTGTAAAAATGTTCGTAATTTACTATTTAACATTCAGTTTTATCTGTCCAGATCATGGACTTTTGAAGTACCTCTAATCAGAGTTCTTTACATAGCTTTGGATTACGTTTTCAAGAATGGTCTTGATATAATATGAAACTAGCATTAATCGCACATTTTACATATTCCTATATTAGCTCAAATTTAAAATCCTGGTACGGAACTATACGGTATCACTGAATTACTCAGTTCTGCTGGAATATTTTTCATTCTGAGCAGTTCAACTCACAGTGAATCGTTCAGAGTGAAACATATTGCCACTTATGCCTTAAGATATTTTTGTCAAATGTATTTCAATGGAAATCCAAGAATTTCTGGATTTTGAATATCTACATATTTTTGTCTCTAACATCTTTACCGTTGGTGTAATTACAATCCTGCGAATTTGTAAAACAAAATTTGTATTATTTTACATATTATACAAGAAGGACTCAAGAAAATTTATTATTGAAGTAATATAATCTAGCATAGTATGTTGTATGTCCTAAAGTAAAACTCTTTAAAATATTAAAAAATTAATCAAGAATAACAACTTAAAGTTCAGGTATATATAGATTTTTTCCAAAAATTTTTAGAGTTTTGCAGTCTTGCAAAAATAATTGTATTAACAATAGATTTTTTTGTTTATTTTAATTTTTTTTTATATGAAATGTACTGAGGTCTTAATTTTTATCTCCATAATAAAATAATCGAAAAAATGTAATTTTTTTTATGAAAAAATTCATAATTTACGAATTCTGTATTTATATATAAACAAAAAAATAATTTTATTTCAAAAGATCGTAAACTTATTCTCTAAAACTGCAAGTTTCCAGTGTAAGTAAAGGTACCAATAACGTGAAAATCCTTGAACGACAAATATATGCATTTTTCGTCTATTATGCTTTACGTTGAAACTTGTTTGAATAAAGTAATAAATGATGTACAAAATTTTAAAATAATTTCCAATAAAATATTAAAAATACTAATAATAGAAAATTAATTTATTTCACTTATATAACAACACTGATATATGTATTTTAAAGCTTTTATTAATTACACGGTGCTACAAAAAAAAAAAAAAAAAAAAAAAAAACATATTTACTACATCAGTTTTAGAATTTCAATATATAAAGTGTGGGGCAAAAGTGGCTATAAATCCAAAAAATACGAATAAAAAATTTCATTTTGTCTTTAATATCTTATGCAGCTTTGCTATGAATAATGAATATAAGCGTGTATATATTTACTTTCTAATACCGCTCAGTGGTTCAAAGCGATTTTTTTGGAAATATTTCTGTAACTTGTGGCCCTTTGAAAATATCTCAATAAAATTTCATCTGGCCGGAGAAAAGGTATTTTCAAGTTTATTTGAAGGAGTACAGATTCCTAGCGGAACGAAGGGGGAGGGTGGAGCGGGTAGAGCTCCTTTTAAATCTCCAAAAATAGTCCTTGCAAATCTCTATAAAAAAAAGTGTTTAAATTTGTAGGTTTTCTACTTTAGCTTAAGAGATATTTAAGTCAAAATAAATTTTTCACTGATTTTAATCATCGTTTTTTATTTTTTTTAACCTGACTTGCTAAGTATTTGCCCTAATTTTTTTATTTTATTTATTATGCATTGGATTTCTTACAAAATTCTAAAAATTTTCTGCAAGAATAATATAAATATAAAAAGTTAGATTAATCTGAATTGGAACTTTAAAAGTATTTCATATTTTTTTTTTTTCAAAAAAGGTGGCATTATATTTTTTTGTCATAAAATTTGTTTTTTTTTTCTAGCCCATATAATTATTTTTATATTTTCAAAGGCAATCTTAATGTAGTTGTGTTTAGAGTAAAGCTGTAGTTTATTGGGGTAATGGTCTCTCCACCAACCCTATCCAAACTTTGTCAGTTTTGAAAAAAATTTTTTTAAATTTGTTTGTAAAATTCTCAAATCGCAAAGCCAGTATCAAATAAAAATTATGTTAAATACCTCCATATATTGGGTAAATATGCAAGAAGTATTTTCTGACGAACGCCTCTTATAACGACAGTGTGACCATTTGAATTGAAAAGGTCAATTTTTAAAACACGTAAAAAACAATGTCTGTGTTTTTGATTCCCAGATTTTAGGGGAAGTCTTTCTATATTATGTCGTTTAAATTTTATTTAGGTCCAAATATTAACATTATTTCTAAAAAATATAGTTAACATTTAAATTTTAAGTTTTTCAGCTAATGGCTTGAAGAAATTTGACCGTATTTCATTTGTTTCTACTAGATGTTATTCTCCACAATCTTACGATATTTCTAACGGTTCACAAGCTACATAATTATTGCGAAAAAAAGCATTTTGGAACCACTGTGTACCATTTAAAACACTTAAAATGATTAAAAGGTGTTCGAGAAAAACAATTTTTAAGTCTAAAAAATCGATTTTTTTAATATATAGAAAATTCTGAAAATGGTATAACAATCTACTCACCCATATGCACAAAGTATGCTACACACAGAAAAAAGATTTATTGGAATTCAGTTTTAGTTACAAAATTTTAAAACCACGAAGCGAAATTTTATTTTACTTTTTAACAAATTATAAATACAATGGTTTTCTGCGTTTATTATCATAAATACTTTATTGAAATTGAATTTAGGTTTTGTAACTTTGTGCTTTACTAATTTAAACTTAGCTAATTCAGAAACAACAATCGAACTAAATTCAGCATAATATGTTTAATTTATAAATTTTGGTGGTAGGAAACTAAAAATTCACTTCAAAGATAAAAAAAAAAATTAATTCGGTTCTTTTAGCTATGTTTTCAAAAAACAAAAAAGATAATGAATGATATTCGTTAAAATAAATTAAAAAGTTATTTAAGAAAAATGTTAAAAGCAGAAACTAATGAAATTTTATATTATAGCGGTTGACCAATAAATACCAAAAGTATGTATGACCATTATATTATGTGGTATGTCTTTGCTAAAGTCTTTGCGCAACTCAAACTATTCTATCAATCTGAAAAGTCACGATGTTACTCTAATGGACACAAAATGGTGAACTACATTCCATATGCTTTTTTACTGTAGCACAAAAATTTTAGAGAATAATAATTACTTCACCTATGTGCAAATTTTGGAAATTTATATTCCCCATATCGGAATAAATGTTAATAATTTGAAAAAAAATCTGATTTTAGATTTGAAGAAGGAGCACAAATTTACATATATGTACAAAATTTTTACATTTTCTATGAAGTTCACTACAGACATTTGCTATTGAAAGTGTTTCTTATGTTATAAAATTTTAGACTCATGGCCTTTCTGGTCCAAAAATGTGAAGTTTTGAAAAACTAAAAAAAAAAAAATATAAAAGCTTCACAAAGGTGTACTTATTTAATTGCTAATGACTTCTAAAGTACACGTGGTAGATCTCTGGTTTTAGTTTCATATTAGAGACAAATATTTTACATTTATAACAATATGAATAAATTTTTTTTCTACCAAAAGTTCAAAGGTCGAAAATGAACATATAAAAATCAAAGCATTATAGCTAAAAAAAACAGTATTTTTTAAATTCTATAAAAATGTAAATGCTAGATTCCCTGTGCAGGTTGTTTATCATTTTTAGGTGATGTATTGAATACGCAGTTTGGACTTTCTTTTTTGGGTTGTGACTATTGATAATGACTTGCAAAATTTTGAAGTTTTATTTTAATGTAAAAATTCCATACGTTACAAATATGATAAAAAATTTGATTGAATAAAAATGCATTTAAAAAAAAAAACTTTCCTATTTTTCAAATATCAAGATTAAAGCCGATATAAACAAAGTTCAAATGCCGTTTATATCATTAAAATTTACAAAGCCTTCACAGAGATCTTGATATTTAGAGTTACATAATTTTGATTTTTCTTACATACTTTTTGCGAGTTTTCGCAATTTCGCGAAACTGAGAACAGAAATCGAAAAATAGTGTAACGAAGTTTCTGCATATAATTTTTTTATGGAAATTGAAAGACACAAAACTGCCCTTTTTCGGGCGTGCTTTCATGGAATTGTCGATGGACTTGTTGGGTCTGAGATGAATATTGTAGAAATTATGAACGGAATAACAAACTTATATGTCGATGTTGTTGGGTCTGAGATGAATATTGTAGAAACAACAACAACAACTTACTTACAACAACAACAAACTTATATGCATGTCCTTATTAAATTTGTGGTGTATAAACATTTTAAACTTTAATCTTCAGTTCTCTTCCAGCAATTAAAAATTACGGAAGAAGAAAAAAAACTTTTTTTAATATTTCTACCATATTAAACTTCGAAAATATGTTTGAAATAAACCTATAATATTATGGTCACTGCTTAATGGTAATACGGTTGTCACAACGTGGATCTAATAAATGTCTTTGTAATCATAATATGATTGTGGCTAATTAATTGTGGTTGCGATGGAATTATTTACATGCTTGTCTCAATCATTTATATGTTAAAAAACTTTGAAATATTATGATGATGTTAGAATAGGATATACCACAGATTAATTCTATGTGCGGATATAGTACATTTGTCTCAAAAAAAGTCAACTATTCTTCCCAAATGGTTTTCAAAACAATCGTAATTTTGAGTTCGTTATGAAAGAAAATATTAAAAAGTTTTTTGGCAATAATTTTGGCAAATAGAGGGAAAAATTCGATATATTTTTTTATAAAATGTATGACAATTTCATGTTTTTGTTCTTTTATCTTAAGGTAAAAATTTTTTCATAAAAATACAAAAAAAAAAAAAGTTTTCTGGAGAACTAAAATCCCAAGAGGGGAAATTTAAAATATTTGTTTTATAACATTACATAAATTATGATTTTTTTGAGACCCATTTCGAGAAAAAAATTTGTTCTAAATGTATGAGACCCAGGATTTTTATTCGCCAGTAGGGAACTGAAAACCAATTTTAACTTTTTTTTCAGTATTTTTCCTGTATTCTGCTCATCAATGCATATCGTTTCAGTGACCTTGCTACATCAAAATCTCAAAAATGCAGTTTCTCGGGACAGTCTATTATATACACATTATGCAAGTTATTTTTTGTGAACATGTCTTAGTATTTTAAGAGCATAAATTTACAAGTAAATTATATTTAAAGCAATTTCTTATAAGTTAAACTTATATAGACTTATTTTAAAAGCTTTTTATTTATATGGCACGTGTCTTTAGTAAACTTATTTATATTTGTAAACATTTGCAAACATTATTGCATTTTAATTTGTACTTCTATGACTTCATTCTCCAATAATATTTTTTAATCATTATCTTAGATTTTGTGATCGTAATGAATTTTTTTTCTTTAAATAATTTAGCATTAAGAGGGTGAAGGGGATTTTAAATGACAGTGTTATTTATGGTCAAAAAAAAAAATATATATTTACAAAAGAATCTGCTAGACATTGAAGCTGACATTTGAAAAATTTGATGCATGGAAATATATGTTGTGAAAATTATCATTATCGATCGAAAAAGGTTTGGAAACTAAATTTATATAAATTACATGCTACAGATACATATTAAAATGTATCTCATAATTTTGAACACCTATTACCATCACTTTTTCATCCCCCCTTTAAAATAACATATCACATCATTTACCCCAATCTTTATGGGCTGATTGCTGCACCAATCTTTATATGGCTTCTTATTAAAATAATTCAAGAAACAATAAAAAATTATCGTACTTATAGACTTTAAACGACACAGCGCCTAGACAGACATACTGTTTGCAACATCAGCACATATATTCAAGAAAAAAAAAAAAAAAAAAAAATAAAAAAATAAAAAAAAAAAACAATTTCGTTCAACTCAACTCGTTTAGTTTTTGGTGGTTGCGGTAATGGTGATGGGATGGTTGATGATGGCAACGGTGGTGGGCATGTTTGTTGGAACACTAAAGAAACTAAATAAATAAACAGCAAAACAAACAATCAAATGAAAACGATCAATGAGGCGTAAATTGATCTTGTTAACGTAAATAAGGGCAATTACTTATGTGCATGTTGGTTGACTGTTTGGTTGGTTGGTTGGCTTGACTATTTAGATGCTTGGTTTACTGGCTGTCATACACCAAGCTGACAAACATACAAACATAGCTGACAGATAGTTTATGTAGCTGGCACGAAACAATATAGCTAACTTTGTGCTTACTACTCGTAATGTATGATGAATTTCTAAAGCATCATTCGATTATATTTAATGTGTCAGTGGGCGAAATTGTTACTTTGTAAATGTTGGCTGACTATGTGACTGACTGAGTGGTTGATTCAATAAGTGGATGCTTTCCATGTGTGCTTACATACTATTTATGCTAGACAAACTGCATCATTGTGCTTTTTTGCCTATGCCTCAATCTTCTTTTATATGAATTGTTGTCTTTTTGAAGTATTTTTTTTCTGTTTAGTTTAAAAATGTTTACACAATTGAAATGCCACATATGTCGCTTTATGTTGCATGTTACATGTGACTTTTGTTTATGTTTTACAATCGATCATAGCGTTCGGTGAGTATGGTGGCTTCAAAGTACTTTGGAAATATTATTATTTATTATGAATTTATTACTTTGTTATTGTTGATTTTATAGTTGTTTCTGTTTAGCTCTTAGAAAGACTTTCGTGTATTTTGTAAATGAAATTGAATGGAGAAAAAAAGGGATAATTAATTTAATGACCTAAAGATTAAATGAATTAAAGTTTTGAGGAAATTAAACAAATATTTGATGAATTTTTTTAAAATGAATTTGTATATAGAGTTAAGTCTAAAACGCAATGAATTTAAACACATTTAAAATTGAAAAAAAAAAAAAATAATAATTCAGAAAATTATTTTTTTAATTTTTGAAAATTGAATCTGTTTTTTAAGATTTTAATATATGTTTAATTACCACGTTCAGGACTATTTCACGAGCTTTGGTACAATTATATTGAAATTTAAGCTAAAACTTATAATTCGCAAATAACAAAAGAAAAATTTTAAAGATATTATGCAGAACTATTAAAAGACATTGCATAATAATTTGAAACAAATCAATACCCAGCTAAAAGCGATCATGTATTTTAATATATGATCCATGTGTGAACATATATCAATATATATGAGTTCATACATGGATATATATGGATATATATATGATAATATATATGACCCTATTTTGTATTATATATGGGTTTATAAGTGTACTTTTTTGCCATATATGTTTTATATATAAAAATACATTTTATAAAAGAAATCATATATGATATTTTATTTTTAATTATAATACATATATCAAAATATATCTGCACAATTTAAAGATGAATTCATATATTTAATAACATTTTATAAAATTTAAATAATGATATATATATAATGCTATATGTTTATAATATTACAAAAAAGAAAACTTAAAATTTTGATATCAATTATTTATTTATTTTTCAAAATGCAGTATTAAATATTTTAAAAAATTTTGCAAATGTATTGCAGAAACACTAATTTGTATGTTTTCAAATATATTTACCTATAGTTATGATTTGCTGAAGTAGATTGAAAATCACATGCTTGCAACACTGATAAAAACATCAAAAATATTTAAAAAAAAAATCGAAATTTCTCTTAAAAATTGTTTGAAATATAATAAAGAATGCAATAATTCACAAAATCCATCTTGCAGAGAAAATGGTAACGAAGAGGTAAACAATATTTTTTCAATAATTTTCTTAAAATAATAATATGCATTTTCAGACACGCAAATAAATAGTATTGCTTCGGACAAATGATGAGTTGATAAAGAAGCTACGAAAACATCTGATACAAAAAATTAGGCCCCATCAGAAAGTCAATTTTCAAAAGAATAAGTAAAGAATACAATTATGTTAAATATGGTTAAACGAATAAGAATGCAATATTGAATCGTAATCTGTTGACCATATCCTTTTGGTATTTTATATCTTCAGATGGCACTTTAAAAGACGAAAATTTATATTGACAACTGTTTATAAAAGTGTAGCCGTCCCATCTTTAGAAGCCTCTTATTTAGGGAGAATCACGCTTTGTGTACAAGCCCCAAAGGCCCAGTGGAATGAGTTCTCGATTGAGTTTTGTGAGTTTTTAAAATCTATTTTAAATTTTACTTACATATATTTTTGATAAAAAAGTAATAAACAAAATAAGCAATTATTTTAATATAAGCGTATAACGGGAGTAAAATATACATTTATATGTATATAAAGGAATATATTGATATGTGTGACCAAATACAAGAATATATATGGACATATAGATGTTCACATAATCTCAATTTTCGGATCCAAATATATTTGGAATATTATATATTTATATATATGGAGAACATATTTTATTTTTAGATGGGAATTTGATAAATTGCTTTCTGCTTAGCTATGGGTTTGAGGACAAATAATCTCAAGCAAAACTTTTCTATTCCCGATACAGAAAGATCTACGTATAACACAATTGGCAAATTATATATGTCTTCTATATTAAAATTATCTCAAAAAGTTCAGTAATATATTCCATAAACTTTCTTTATAGGAAAACTTTTATTTTAATGTCTTAAAGATATATCTAATCAAAAATTTACAATGGATTTTTACATATGACTTCTTTTATAATAAATTTATTACATAATTTTTATTTTTTACTAAATGTATTTTTGATGCAAGCATATTTCTCAGATGCATTTTTGAAAATGTTCTTCTCCCACAATTTTCAATTTTTTTTATTTCATATTAAAAACTGATTTATTGATTAAATAATTAAATTTAGTTTTTTTTTTCATACAAAAATTTAATTTTTTAAATATTTTTGTGTTTGTATGTTTTACGCAAAGTGTACAATTTACAAATATATAAAACTACATACGTAAATGACAGGTTTAATTGATTTAAAAAATATTTTAACGATAATTATATTTGCTATAAAGTAATTGATTTACAAATAAAATTTAGCTGTAAATTGCATTAGATCATAAATGTATTTGTAAAATTTCAAGTGCATCTTTTTTTGTAAATAAATCAAAAAATTTGTTTGACAAAATTTTTATGTTTTAAGGCAAAAACACAAATATATTTATTATTTTGTTCTTGTATGGGCAAATTTGCTGGTGTTTTTTATAAGAAAAAAAAAAGAAATAAAAATACTATAGCATCTCGTCACAAAAAAACTTTATTGTTTAATCAATATATCAATCAATATATCAAGTTATAGGTTTATTTAAGAAAAAACAAAATCGAACGGGTAAAATTTTTTTCAAAAAATGCATGCAAGAACTGCATTCACGTTATACATGAATTTTTTAAAATATGACTTCAAAATATATGTACAACTAAATTACATAAAAAGTGAAATATTTTAATTTTTACGAAATGAAAAAACTGAATAAATCGCGATTTTTATTAATCAATGTGGTGTCAATGTGGTTTTACAAAGCACGCAAATATCAAATATGAATCAAATATGAGAAGCAAGTTATAGTTCAACAACAAATTTTTCTACTATCCCAAAGTTTGGAAGTTATGGCTGTTTTAACATAGAGCTGATGAAAAAAAAACCCGCATCGAAAAAAATATTTGCACTAGCACTTCTGTTGAGTGCGAAAGTAAAAAAAAACAATCCAAAAATCTTTTAAAAACTTATATGACCAACATTTTGACGCTTTTTTCTCTCCTTAATCTAAGCTAAAGTATTTGAAGCCATTAGAATTTGATGAGATAATATTGCTTAAAGTATTAAATTAGTAAAATGTTTAAAGCAAAATAATAATAATAATAATAATAATAATAATAATAATAATAATAATAACAATAATAATAATAATATGAATAATCGGCCTAATGCGCTCCCTGATCGAAATAAAAAAAATCAGTTTCAGTTCTGTTTGGATATCAAGTAATGAATATAGCACATTTAAACTTCTTAAAACCCAAGCCGACTTTAAAAAATATTACATAAAAAAAATAATAATTAATCGGCGTTTCTCCGCTTCCTGATAGAAATTTCAAAATCAGGCTCCGTTAGGATTTGTAGGACGAATTCTTTTATAAGCAAGGCGAATTTTAATTTTCTGGGAGCTTCAGAAAGCTCTGGTATTTTTGCTCCGTGATACAAATTTCAAAGTCCGTCTCCATCTGGATTTATTGGACGAAGTATTCGTAAGTAAGCCGAATTTTAATTTTCTACGTTGTCTGGAAGCTTTAGAACACGCGGGAAAAAGAAAACATACTTAGAAAATTATATATAAATCCTCTACCTGAGAGAAATTTCAAAATGTGTCTCACTAATGATTTGTATAATGAATAGTTTTATTTCAAGTTTCTACCGTCATCTGGGAGCTTCAGAAAGCTCTGGAAATAGAAAATATGCTTAGGAAATTATATATATATGTATATATATATATATATATATATATATATATATGTATATATATATATATATATATCAACTCCCTGATAGAAATCCATCTCTATTAGGATTTGTAGGACGAATAGTTATATAAGTAAGCCGAAGCTTCAGAAAGCTTGGAAATTTAAATTACCAAAATCGGTTTTATTTTGCAGAAGTTACGAGCTCAGAAATCTTTTCATGACCGATGTGGTCAATTTTAACACCCTGTAGCACATCATGTGTAATAGCAGAGTGACTACCGAATCATTTTTCTGAATTCTTCTAAAACTTCCTCAAATTCGATCCTATTATAAGCTTAGGAGATACAGACTTATTACCATTTTATAGCGATTGGCTCGCAGATAAGTCTGTGTATTTGAAATATTGTACCAAAAGTATTAGAAAAGTAAATTTTTTATTTGTAAAATTATTATAACAGTTAAATGTAGATCCTCGCTCCATTTTTTGTTTGTTTTTGATTTAGGAGGCAATAACAATTTAATATTTTAGTATATTTTAAAATCTTAACAAAAATAGGTGCAGCCATAGTAGCACAACCAGTAACTTTGAAAAAGTGTTTCAATTTTCTTACTCGTCACTTGTATTGCTCAAAATTGGATAATAATGAAGTGAGAATGAAATGTTTAGTCTTCTTGACTACTAATTTCTACTTATTTTTATGATCTATTTCTCCATAAACTTTTGTAGCACTTTTATATTACATACTTAAATAACTTTTGATTTATTATCATAATTTAAAAGATGAAACTATTAGACTTTTTAAGTTTAAAGAATTTTGTTTAATTATAAGTATTTTAATTAATTAATCTCATTAATAACAAATATATAACAATACAAAATATGTATATATAGAAATAATTTGTATGTAATTTTCTGAGTAGATACTTAACTTACACATACATTTACAACAGTAAATTACAAATAATATGAACACTTTTCATTAATTCAATATAATTTTATTAATAAAATACAAACAAAAAATTATGTACAAAAAAAAAAAAATATTTACAATAATAACAAATATTTAATTGATAAATTTTATATAAACAATAGTCATACACTGTGTAAATACTTAAGCAAATATAAATAAAATAATTTTTACACTTCATATTTGTATATTTTGTATTTGTAAGTCTGCCCCTCCTCTTCTTGTGTACAACTTACTTTAGTCATAATCATAGTAATTAAATTAAATAAAAATATATGTTTATAACAACAAAATATTATTGACCATATTCAATCAATTTATTTACAAAAGACGAAATCAAAATATCAACTACAATATGCAATTTTCAATTATCATTCATTATTATATGAAATTTAAAAATATTTTTTTTTCGTTTTTAATCAAGTACAATGCGATTTTGTATAGTTCATAATGGGGTTTTTAATTAAAAATATAAATTGAACATCAAATATTTCCCAGCGAAATGTTTTCTATCAAGAAATGATTTCAGATTTAAGTAACCCATACAGAGTATCCAAAAAAAACTGACTTTCTTAGAAAACTGGTTTTCGGTTTAACCAAAAAGTCTCTTTTCAGAAAAAACCGGTTGGCCGGTTTTGGACTCTTGAAAAAACTGGTTATCCGATTATTCAGTCATTTTTTAACAGAAAATACAGTTTTTTTTTTGTAACTTTTTGAAACAGAAACCTAAATTTATGCGTGCGTTTAATTTTTATTCTAGAAAAATTATACTTTTTATATACTTTCAAAATTAAATTAAATGAAATTAAAGTTTTTTATTTCACATTATAGATAAGTTTTTAGATTTTTTTCCAATGTATGTAACATTGTTTTTACATTGTATTTATTTATTTTATTTTATTTGATTTCTCTTTTTCAATATTTAATTCCTAATCCTGGCATTTGAAAATATGTCCTTCCTATATGAAATAAAATTTGTTTTATGATTGAAATAGTAATAAGCACAGAAACCAAAAATATGCTTTATATGCATTAAATATGCAGTAAACACAACGAAAAATATGATCTAAAAACGTGAAAATATGAACTTGGAAAACAATTAATTTTAATTTGATTTTTTTTTTAGCAAAAATTATGTTTTTTCATTAAAACAAGGTGGTGTTAATATTTTAATGTTATAAAATAAGGCAACACTGAAATTTATCAACTGTGCCGAAATTCTAAGCCCCATTTTTTTTATTATATCACATAAAAAATTTATTGGTCTTACGTTTGCTTACCCATCTAATTCTACATTATTATTACTTCATCAATTATCATAATTATCATATTCTTAATTAAAAGAATATTGCTTTTACAATATTCGGGCAAGTTTAAAAGCTAATACGTTCTTTAAATTACATTTAAAAAATATCCTTAATTAAGACCAATTAAAAATGGTTTAAATAAGATCATTTAATCTGTTTCTAAATCTTCAATTTTGTTGCTACAGGTCAGCTCCCCAGCGATAAAATAGTATCCTTTAAGTTAGTTTAAAAAATTTGTTGGATTTGTTATTTCTTTTTATAAATTAAAATTTAAAAAATCATCCTATGACGTATAAAATAATACTTTGAAAAAGGCAAAATATGCCCTAAAAGCATTAAATATGTTCTAAATGGGTTAAATTTGTTCTAAAAATAACAAATATGCTATAAATATGCCTTAAAAATCGTTAAACACAAAAATATGCCACTAAGCGTAAAATATTTAAAAATATGCACTTAAAAATCGATGCGAAAATGCTTTATTTGTTCTGGAAGGGATAAATATTTTATCGATGTATTCGATTCAATGACCAGTAAAAAACATGCAATTGCATATTTGCAGTTTCCCTGCTAATAAATGAGCACGAAAGAAATAGTGCATAAAACTCTGATAAAAAAAATACCAGTTTTAAGGCATCAATTTTATCGTGCGTCCTCAATAGTTCGATTTATTCAACTACTTAAAGAAAATTTTCCGAGTTAAATAATTTATCTGTAATTTTTATTGCATTTGGGAAGTTTTTATTTTTTTTTTGCTTTCTTTATTGGACTCTTTTTTGAGTAAAATAACGTAAAAGGCTACATAAAATGCTGTTTAAAAACACCAGTTAAACGCCTTCAAAAAACGGTTTTCGAATAAAATCGAAATTTAGGAAAAACGGAAACCGACAGCGTTTGTAAAAAACGAAAAACGGTTAACCGGTTTTCGGTTTCGGTTTTGATTACTCTGGTCTCATATATGTAAAGTGGAAAGTATTGATGTTCGCAGCTCAAATGAAAATTTACTTTAAGATACCGTTTCTCTGACATTATCCTTTCGTGTACAAAAAGATCTTTTTCCGGTTTTTGGATATTTTCCTACTTCTCCCAAAGAAGTAATATAAAAAAATTTGGTATCGCCAGAAAGGTTTTTCAAAAGCGCATTTAATGACATAACAAAATTTGGGACCAGCTCCAAATAAGTTCGAAATTTTAAAATTTTTCACCAAAAATTTGGATACTTGAGTTCTTTTTTTCATATAAATATTCCAAAAAATTAAAACCAAAATAATTAAATATAATCCTATAGCAGTTATACTGAAACGGTTTATTTTCATTTTTATACCCTTCACCACAGGTGTGAAGGGTACAAAAATTTGTCGTTCCATTTGTAATTTCAACAATATTCATGTTAGACCCCAAAAAGTATATATTTTATTTATAGGGAAGTCAATATAACGGTATTCGTCTGTCTGTCTGTTGAAATCACTTTTTAACAAACCGCAGTTCTGGGACAGATATCTTTGATGACGCATCGTTTATAATAATTATTGTCCTTCTGTGTTTGTTAGTTTCCAAAAATTAACTCTTCTATAGCATTTTTCAATATTTTAAAATTTTGAATTTAAGTCCCTTTAACAAAAGGCCACAAAATTATTTTTTCTTCTACACAAAAAATTATTTTAAATTGCAATTTTTCACAAAATATATCATAAAAATATGCATTTATGGCAAACTATGCAAAGACATGCATTTTCAACAAAATATGCACTAACAAATTGATGCTATTTTAAAGCAAATTTTCTGGTTCACAAAGATATTTAGTTTAAACTGTTCTAGGAGCAAAGGCAAAAAACATGCATTTACATGAACTTTTGGTCCTTGGTTATATATCATGGAAGAGCTTATAAAAATGCGAGCATTTTGATGTTAAATTCAGAAACATTGGTGTATGAAGTAATTTATGTTTCGAAAAATTCATATAAAATACTAACAGGTTCGAAAGAGGTAGGTCAACCTCGACCATATAATACCCTACACCATAGTGTATATTCATCAAAATTCTGAGAGTTGATCCTATATGGGACCTGTGTCCAAATGTGGACCGATACTTCTCATAAAATTTGTCTCTGAGATTTCTACTTACATAATAGATGTTAAGAAGTTAATATTCGACATATTAAAGTGATTTTTGGTAGAAATGTTTATAAAGAAGTTGTGATCAATTATGGACCGATCTTTATGAAATTTGGAACACATATTTATACTTATATGAACCTTATTTGTGCCGAATTTTATTAAATTGTTAATATATTTGAGGCATTTATGAGCGCAAAACTCCTATTCCGGGAGGACATTTGTATGGGTGCTAGGTGAAATAATACACCGATCAGAACCAATTTCTATAGACTTCGTCCTTGTATTAAAGTAAATATTTGTGTGAAATTTTATTACGATTTCATTAAGATGGACGGACATTGTTAAATTGACTCAGGAAATGATTCTGAGTCGAACAGTATACTTTAAGGTGGGGCTCCGATATTTTTTTCAGCACAAACGCATAATACCCCAACCTCCTATGGTGGGCTAAGGTACAAAACGGAAAAACTCCTTTCAGTGTAACTGCTAGAAGATTATATTGTATTATCTCTGTTTTATTGTTTTTAAATATTTATGTGTAAAAAATTCTAGTAATAATTTCTCTTGCGAAAAATTGATAAATTTTGGACTCATTTGGGTCTGGTCATACATTTTTTTACGTAAATGAATTCGCGTCCCAAAGGCCTTTCTTAACATAACAAACTTTTATATTGTTCCCTTGGCAGAAATATGAAAAAAATCTGAAAAATCGAGGGTAACGCCAGGATGAAAATTTTGAGCAATGGTATCTTAGAATGAATCAAACATCGATATATTATTTTCTCTTCATACAAACGTCGTTACCCAAATATACATATGTAATTTCCTATCATCTTCTCTAAAATCTCGCTGGGTTTTCTTTTACACATTTTAAATTGTTTATTTTACTACGTTGTAAATATTTAAAATAACTGCATAAACAATATTATTTATTTCTATGATTTTTATTCTAAAGCCCCTTTTAACTTATATGATCTCTTTTCCCGCCTTTCACTCATGGCTTACCCAATTGGAATATTTAGTGGTTTAGAAGCGGAAAAAATATATAAAATAAATGCCAAAATAGACAGACACACATGCCACAGCCAGTCGTTTTGACGTCTCATTGATTATGGATAGTGCTGGTGGATACTGGTTGCTAGTGGTTGGTTGTTTTCGGTGGTGCTGCCTGTGCTGATGATGATGATGTGTTATATATAATTTTATTTTATTTGTTTTCTGCCGATTTTAATATTTTTTGTTTTTCTTAGTAATTTTATTTAGCAATAAATAAAAATGCACATCTGATGTGTAGTTTTAATTGTTTTTCAGTAGATTGTTTTTGATGTATGCCGCAACAGTAAAAGCAAAAGTGAAAGGACTTTAGGGAAAGTAATTTAGTTAAATTAACAACAAAATGTAATTTATGATAAGCTTTTTCGATTATCTATAATCAGTTTTATATTATTTATAGCTTCAATACGAAATTATTTAAAATTTTGCAAAAACGATCTAACCCTAAGGGTAAGTTTAGGAGATCAAGTATAAATGTTTACTTCTATTTTCAATTTTCAATGACTCCAAAATTGTTGTTTAGTCATAGGTATCATACAAAAAGTATTAATATCATTTTTCCTTGTCTTTCTAATTGAGAAGACAGACAGAAGCGTTTGTTATAATTATTACCTTAAAATCGTAATTACTGCTTGGATATATTAGGGTAAATTTTAAATTTAGGAGTTTTTGATATCATGCTTTTCTTAAGACTTTTGTACCAGTAAAAAAAAAAAAAAAAAAAAAAAACATAGCGCAATTTTTATTTTGAAAGACCAACTGTTTTTCCTGATTCGATTCTATCAAAAATTTTAGTACATATTTTGTATTTGCTGGAAAATAGGGAATTGTTTTTTTTCGAATTCTTCCAAAGCAGTGTGAATCAGAATATAGTAAGAAGCGTTCTGCTTGCCTTAAAATACATACATAAAATACATGCAGTGAAAAAACATAGTTACAGCATTATCACTACAACAATATTATATTCTCTTTGTTAATTTGCCTGAATTTTAATGACCCTGTGTTCATGGTAACAATGTTGTTGTTTAAATTTTGTCATTTAATGTTTACACTCAATAAAAATTTTAATATGGTTGACTGTAAAAAATCATATGTTTTTAAATATTTTTACCAGAAACAAAATTTTATTAATATAAAAAATTTCATTACTTCTATTACAGTCTTTTTCCTTGTTCTTAAACCAAATTATATTTTTAAACCATATTAATACTCGTATTATTATTCCCGTCACAATAAAATATTTCAAATAAATGTAATACTTATTTTTTTCACAAAATTCATAACCTGCTTGTTTTTAAATATATTTTGTTTTTAATGTTTGATTTCCAATTCATTGTAATTCTCATTTAGTTTATATATGAATAAATATAAATAGACAAGGTTTGGTTAGACTCGGTGTGATTGAAGCAATATAAGATAAAGATTAACTACCATTAAAGGGTTTAGTAGTTATTTGAATCACATATGGTGGTACAAATGCGTATAATTAATGAACAAATAATATGTACATATTTTTTTTTTTTTTGGTAATGCACATTTTTTTGTATTATTTTCAATGAAAACATTATTAAAAAATATTTTCTTTGATTAATATGTTTTATTTTAATATATGATAATATGGAATAATAATGTGACAAAATGAAATAATAATAATATGACTGTCTGTTAACATGGGATAATATGATAAAATGGAATAATAATATGAAGAATATTATAATAATATTATAAAACGGAATCATAATATAACAATGTGATATAATAAGATAAGATATAATATCAAATCATACTCTGATAGAATGGGGCAATGATATTTTAAGATTGTTTAATTATATGTAAAACTAGTATTATAATATGAAAACATAATCCATAAAAGCGGACACAATATAACAAAGTGGAATCATAATAATTATTACTTGTAATCATTTCTATATTTCGCTGTGATCGTATGTTCCAATTGTAATATGTTGCTTTTAGATTATGGTCACTACAACTATATATGTGTGTGGAAACACATCAATTTAAAATAACAAATTTTATAGATATGTAGGGGAAGGAGTTGGAATTTCAAAAAGTATGAAAATCCAAGATCAAAATAAAAAACATTTTTCGATACAAAACCAAGGATATATGTATGTAATTAGTTTAAACTCACCTTAGTTCTTGATAAGTTTGTAGTTTATTTCGTATATGATAACAATTGGTAATGAAATCTTACCTAAAAAATAAAAATAAAAAGACAATTTTTTTTAATAATCTTGAATATATAAATTTATCTTATTTATAAAAAAATTTTAAATATTTTTTTCATTTACAAAAAACCTGTTTTTTTTTATTTAACTAGTTATTTTTCTGGTTTTTAACCTGTTTTTTCATACAAATAATTAAACTAGTTAAATAAAAAAAGAACATACATTTAACTTGTTTATTGTTGTATTCAACTATGATTTATAAATTTTGATGGCAACCTCAGTAAGATTATGCAATAAGCCAAAGAACAAATTGAAGTGATCCCCATCTTTGTAGGAATTAGGAATTACCTTATCTTGAATTTCAAGAAATATGTGCAGTACTCTTTGCTAAAAGTGTTGATTCTACAAGTTCACTGGATAGATTGAAGTAGGGTTGACGGCACAGTTTAATGAGTCTTTATACCAGATTAATTAAAATAAGCCAATAGATACATTCCCACCTCAATTGCTAATGAATCGAGCAATGGTAGTGTCTATACTAGACAAATTTTTATCAAGACAAACGAATCTCTACAAGATAACTTCAGTTAAACAGCTGAGTACTATTTTTAGTTGCTAAAGCTGTTAAACTTAATACACAAAAAACATTAATGAATTCGCCTTATTGTTGTTTTTTTCCAACTGTTGATAAAAAATTGTCTATGTAAAGACCATATAAGATCTTGCTTAGATGCCAAGTCATTAGAGTTTCCGTGAAGTTAATCTTTATAGATGTGAAACTTAAAATACTCAGTTTATAGTTATAGCGTTAATCATTTAATTTTTGTAAATTGTTAAATTATAATAAAAAACTAAAAAGGATATAATTTTTAATATTTCTAATTTAGTCATTAGAATTTATTTATACGTTTATGGGTTTGAACGAATTTAAATAGATTTTTTAACCAAAAAATAACAAAAACACACCTCAATTACTAAATTATTTTATTATATAAGAAAACAACATGAAATGTAAAATAGCTTGCAAAATATATTTTTCCCTTTTCTGTACGATTTTTTAAATTGTTTACAGAAAACAAACTTCAAAAATCCCGGAAAGCTTCAAACTATTTTTTATGGGAGAGAAGTTGAAAAACCATGGTTTTTTACGTCATGATTTAAACTGTTAAAAAAAATTACTGTACAGAAATTAAAGCGTTTGGAATCCTATTATATGTAAAATTATAAGTTCTGACTCTCTTTATTTAAGATTTTCAATTTTATGCTTAAAAGGACTTAAAAATTTCAAAGGATATAAAACTTAAAAAAAATTATAAAATACTTAAAAAGATTATATCAACTCAATTTGGTTGTCAATGTAAAATGACGATGTAAAATGCCTTTATTTGAGAGAGAAAGTAGCATATTTAATCCCTATAGCTCCGCTTCTAAGAAGTCTGTGAACCTCTCCTTCCAAACATAAAATTGCATTCTCCTCTGCTATACCTGTGTGAAATTTTGTGTAAATCTAACCACCTTATTAGAAGTTATAGATTTATTTCCAAAAAATTTAGACTCCTCCCCACTATGCAATGTACAGTTATCACATTATCCAAGATATATTAATGATATCTCAAACTACAATGTCTAAGCCTGTTTGTTACATAACCTATCATTTGTGAAAAAAGAATTCTGGACCAATATAAAAGAAACGATCTCATCTGTAATGTGAATTTATTGTTTAAAAGTTAAATGCAATATATTCATATGCATGCATTGGACTTATACTATACTCAATGTCTCAATGAAGGATATATCCTTTAGAGCAGCTTTGAAATCTTGGATATTTATCCGTTGATGCCTTGAGAATTTGGGCTAAAAGACATGCATCGGAGTCATTCAGCCTGTTATAAGGATAATAGTCTGAACAGTGTAGTAGGTACTACAGTGAACAATGTATATTCTATAACTCTAATAGAAGTTTATTCTCATCCTTTAAATCGGAAATTTTAGATATTTTATCCAGATTTTTGTAGTTTTCCCCGCTAAACAATAGGGAATGTGTTAAATAGCTACTAGGGAAATAATGGTAAGGTCTTACTGGCGCCAGTAATTGAAACACAAGATAGAAGTTATTTATATATTTATTTATTTTTTGTTATTCAAATACTATTGGTTGATATCTCCAAATCATGATTTGATTCAGTTAAAATTCTCTCATAGAATGTAAATATTTAAAGCTTTGGGAAAGATTTAAAAAAATCCCTATCGAAAAACATACCGAAATGAAATGACCAACTATAATGATAAAAGACTATTATAAAAGACAATTGAGTGACTTTGAAGGCAAAAAAAATTGTTGAAATTAATATTTTAAAGCCGAATCAATCTAAAGCTAATCTGACGAATTTTAAAGGCAATTACTTTAAGAGTTCAATTTACGAAAATCATACCAAAAATACTTCATGGACAACAACGAGTTTTAGATCAACTTCTAAATGAGATAAATATGAAAAAGCTTTATTATTTCTTGTACAATTTTAAAACACTTTTGAGATTCGTGAGATATTTCCACAGAAATTTTATTTAATTTGTAGTAATAAATAAATAAATACCCTTTACACTTAATTACAAATATTTTGATTTCACTCACTTATATAAAATTAATGAATATCAGAATGCTTAGATTTAACTTAAGCTAAGTTCAGATTACACAAATATTTGACATGAAATATTTCATCGTGTTTTTCCACAATTTTTGCCACCTAATGAAAAGTTAATTTTTTGTTCATATTACGCTCATTTATTTAGCGTTTTTTGTTTGACGAAACAGCTACCAAATAGCGTAAAATACGAGAAGGGGTAAAATATTTTAAGCCTGTTCATATTGAATGAAAATTATTTACTCAAAATATATTTGACATCAATTATTAAATAAATTTATAGGAAAATCTTATTATTTATTTTGCTTTAATCAATGTAGAGCAATTTTCTGAGAGAATTTCGGAATAAGTGAATGTCAAGGTAATATTTGTAGCATTTTTATTTAATGTTAATCGAAAATTCTATTTATTTTAAATACAAATATTTATAAAATCTACAAAGTTATTTATTTAGATAATAAAGAAAATACGAACTATTATCAATCGATTAGTTAGAAGATTTGGTACGCATATTAATAAAATTTCCTTAAAAAATACATATTTAAATTTTTTATAAGTAATTTAAGTTTATATACAAGAACAACCCTGTTTCCTTTTCTCGTCATTTACAAAACAGCCCTGTCTTCACAAAACAACACTGTTTTCTTTGCATGTCACTTTCAGCTGTAAAAAAATGACAAGTATTATTATGGTTAAATAATAAAAATGTAAAAAAACAATATTTTAAATAAAATGTTTGTGTAAATGAAAACAACAATTCTTTCAACTTAAGCCGTCCACCGCATAAGCTGTTGTTTGCCTCTCTTTGATCTTACATTTATTTTTTAGCCCCAGGTCTACAAATAACATTAACGCTGATATAATATGTGAGATAACGCCGGCAGAAGAGAGTAACCACTCTGTTTATGTTATATTAAATCTTAAAGAAGAGGTATATGTATTCTAATAAATCCTATATGATATTATTATTTTCAATCAGTCAGAGAGTAAAAGCGTCCTTCTTATTTAGGAAATTCTTACTTTTTTAGCACAATTTTTATAAAAATGTTTTTTAAAATGTAAAAAATTCATTAAAATTCTACAATTCTACAAAAAGCATTGCTCTCTTAATAATTTCCAAAACAGACGTGCACACATACAAATAAATTTTCGTATATGTATATTTTTTTGACAGTTCATCTTATAAAATAGTTGTGTAGAGAAATCTCATCACAACAGTCTGGTAATACTTTTTATAATACTAATGTTTGAATCTACATGTGAGATAATTTTCTCAGACTCTGACAGAAAAACTTTACGCATTCTGTTACATGTAGATGGGATATAACATGGAACAAAAATTCCTTCAAAATAAAGGCAAATATTTTATAACTTGTGTTCACACAATCTTCACACTAGCGGTATTTTTTTTGTTAAGGTTAAATAGTTCTGTTTGTACAAAATCAGCTGTTATCCTTTTTGAGTTATAAAAATATTTTGTGTTCACATTACGCAAAATAAATATTTGCAAAAATCGTCAAATATTAGCGTAGTGTGAACTTTAGCTTTAGTTGATATGAGACGATTATTATCTTACTGAAAGATTGCTTAAAATGCTACATTTACTAGGCGAGTCCTAATGTTTATTATGTCTTCAAGGGTTTCCTAAATATATCTAGTAAAAATTAATTTTTAAATACAAAGTAAACTGGAAACACATTAAAAGAAATAAAAAAATAAAATATTTTTTTTCGAGCCGATGAATATATTTATTCCAATTTCTTCCATAAATATTTTTGTGATTATATGTACAAGTTGAGCAAGTTGTTGTTTTTTTAAATACTTAATTCCAACAGTTTTATTCTTAACTCATAACCAATTTCTGGTCTAGCTACTGTCTTACATTATGCATTTTTATATATTTGCTTTAAATGCATAAAATGTCTTTTAAATGATTTAAATCTTTTTTTTTTTTGCTTTCTGTGAAATGTATCTATCTGTCTAACATGGTCTTTGACTTTGACTGACAGTTATAGTTGTCGGCTTTTAGCTTTAATCATATAAAAGTATTTATTCGTCTTTTCAACACGTGTATGTTTGTGTGTTAGACTATTTACATTTTGCACAATTTCTAATGGATTTTTACTTGGCAAGTGCCAAGCTACATTAAATGTTTTTGCATTCGATTTTAATTGAAATTTCTTAGTGTAAAG